>ML685867.1:2609645-2683091 GCA_007922175.1 Pelusios castaneus
TATTGATACCAAACATGACATAGTTTCTATGGATTATAGCATTTATGAGATATCCATAGAAAATAATATCATAAATGCTTCCCTAAATCCAGACAGTGTCACACACAGGGCTCTGCCCTGCCAGGGTCCCTGTCCCCCCTTTGCCCCATTGTACACAGGGGGTGCTCCCCCCCCCACCACCGTGGACCTGCCCAAGGTCCCCCTAGCCCCACAAAGTCGACCTAGAGCATCCAGTGTGGATGCTCTAGGTTGACTTTGTAAGTTCCCCTTTAAGTCGGCTTTAATTGTAAGTGTAGACACACTAAGTCGACTTAAAAGTGCAAGTGTAGACATAGCCAGAAAGATTAAATACTCTACTTGAAAGAATGCTGACAAAGCTTTTGAAATTGTTGAAATACCTTATATTCACTTTTTCAAAATGAAAATTTCAGTTTTCTGATTCAAAATTATATTCTCTTCCAAAATTAAAGGTAATTATACAAAATTATTTTTAAATGATAAAATAAACCCCAAAATGTTTGAAAATTATTGAAACAAAATATTTTGATTGACCCAAAGTAAATATTTTTCCCCACAGTTTTAGTTCATGAGAATTTTAAAGCTTTTTTGGTGTCCGATAATAAAAAAACCATATTTTCAGAATTGTTCTATGTAATAAATGGTGATGGGTCAAAATGGATTTTCTATCCCATTAAAATTTTTGATCTAAAAAGAGCTAAAAATTCTATTTTTTTCATGAAACAGGATTTCTCCTCAAATTTAATTTCAGCTCAATCAAAATATTTTATTTCAGTAAATTTGAAATGTTTTTTTTTTATGTTAACCCATGCATTTCTAACCAAGAAGTCATTTGAAAATGAAAAATCAGAATTTTTAGTTCCAAAAATATCAAAACAGGTAATTTTGCCATTTTCAATTTTTTTTATTTGTTTCATTTTGACATAAATGTCACTGAAATCAATTCCATTTTACAAAAAAAAATTGGATTAATCTAAATGGCATATTCTGATGAAAAACTGTCATTAGAGCTGGTTGGAAAATTTTCATCTAACCAAAGAACAGTGTGATTGTAGTCTGGGAAAATACATTGGTAATCAAAAGATCCACATGGAGAGGAGGAGGGAGTCAGCCACCCACTGACCAATATCAACAAAATCTGATTCAGAGATCAGCCTTGGGAAATACTGGTATTTAAGTGATTGATTTTAAAAATCGAAGAGCGCATTGTGTTCATCCTTAAATAAGGGTGTTACTGAACTTCAGCAAATGCTTCCAAAATTTATTTAAATTCCTTGGCAGACATGGCCTTTAATCCATTATAGTATGCAACTGCATTGTGTGTGTGTAAACTTGAATTACTGAGAAAAGAATTTGCCTCATTTGCCATTTGAATGCAATATTTTATGCCTGGCAATAAGTGCAAAGTTGCATCCGTGGAAGACAGGCCATTTATTTGAATGAGAGGTAATAAAGAAAGCTTACACTGAATCATCTAATGAAAAAGTGTTAGGCAAAAAAGGTTAATTAATCCTGATTTGGTCATGAGTTAGTGACCTCTGAGTATTCACTGAATTAACTTTCCAAATTTATCATTCCATAAAAGAGGTAAAATCTCAAGAAGTCAAGATGGTAGGAATGAGGAAAAGCAGAACAGAGTGTGTGCTTTGGTGCAATCCACAAAGGCACTTAAGGACCTAAGTCCCATTTTTAGTCATCACCATGGTCTAGAAAACTCTCATGAACTGCTGACTAACCTTGTAAGCACATAAAGTTGCTCACACCTAAGATTTTTCAGTAACTGCTCCCTGGGAACCTATGTTTCTGTCTCAGAGTATGTGCACTGCTGCCTCACTCTAGGCCAGTGGTTTTCAAACTTTTTTCCTTGGGACCCAGTTGAAAAAAATAATTTATGCCCACAACCCAACAATTACCTCCTTCAGCAATGCATTCCAGTCTTTTGGTGGTGGCAGCCCACCAGTGTCTGCAACCCAGTATCTGTGGGTCTGTGACCCAGTAATGGGTCCTGCCCCGTGGTTTTAAAAATGCTGCTGTAGATTCCAGGAGGTCTTTCTCCCACCCAAGCCCCAGAATGAGGCATGAGTCAGTGGAAAAGTCAGAGTTCAACTGCCTAAGTTAGGTATGGGGCCTGATACTATAAGGTGTGTTCAGAGGCCACCTAACTTCACAAAATAGAGGAGGAGGAAGAGGACCCTTTTCATAATTTTTACGCTAGTGATTAGGGAACTGATCCAGGATTTGGGATACCTGTTGTTCAAGTTTCCCCTCAACCTGATGAGGTGAAGGGATTTACCACCTATCAGGTGAGTGCCCCTACATGAGACTTTAGAGTCATTCAAACACATCTTCTGATCCATCTAATATTTAATTATTTTTCACTGAATTACAGAGGAACAACTTCAATAGGAGAGATTGAGGGAGACCCACAACAGAATATCCTATAACCTACTGGCTACGGCATACACCGGTGAGCTGAAAAATCCATATTCAAATCTTTCCCCCCAACAGAAAAAGAAGGGACTTGAACCAGGCCCCTCCAACATCCTGGGGGAGTATTCTAGCTACTAAATTAGAGGTTATGAGGTAGCACCTCTACCCTTCCCTGCCCTTGCTGTTTTGTTACGTTAGGCAGCTTCTGAGTATACTTACTAGTTAAGGACTTAGGCAGATGAATACCTATCTTCCCCTGGTTCGTGAATCACAAGCAGAAGTAGGATCTTCCCTCCAGGTCAGACTTATGCACTGTACTCAGAAAGGGGTAATGTTTAGCACACTCCCTCTCATCTCCCATTGGCTAATTTAGGTAGTTTCCCACCTAATGTGCTGGCTATATATATTGCATTCTAAACTCTCTCTCTCTCTCTCTCTCTCTCTCTCTCTCTCTCTCTCTCTCTCTCTTTTCATTCTACAGGACTCTAGGTGCTGGCCCAATTCAGGTTTTCTGCATCATAGTATTGTCCTGTGATTTTCTAGGCACCTAAAAATAAGGTGTTTTAACCATCTTAAATCCTATTTGTGAATATGAGCGTTAGTGTCTAAAAGACTGGCTTCATAAATGATATTCAATACCTTCATAAATAATTTGGATAGTAGCATAGGGAGTGAATTTATAAAATCTGTAGATTACATCCACTGCAAAGTGGTTGCAGAGGCTTTGGAGGGCAGGATTATAATTCAAAATGTTTGGCAAACTGGAGAAATGGTCTAAAATAAATGGGATGCAATTCAAAAAGGACAAATGCAAAGTACTGAACTTCTGATGGATAATCATTTGCACATTCACAAAATGGTAAATGACTGCCTAAGAAGAAGTACTTCAGAAAAGGATCTGGTGGTTATAGTTGATCACAAACTAAATATGAGTTAACCATGCAACACTTTTGCAAAAAAAAAGTGAGCATTATTCTGGGATATATTAGCAGGAGTGTTGAAGCAAAACACGGGGAGAATTCTTCCTTTCTACTCACCCTTGATAAGGCCGCAACGAGGTACTGTGTCTAATTCTGGGCTCAACATCTTGGGTAAAATGTGGACAAATTAGATAAAGTCCAGGGAAGAGAACCCGAAATAAATAAAGGTCTAGAAAATATGACCAATGAGGGAACATTGAAAAATCCTGGGTTTGTTTAGTCTGGAGAAGAGAAGATGGGGGGCGGGGGAGGGGAAGGGCAGAGCATATGGTAACAGTCTTTAAGTACATAAAAGACTGTTATAAAGAAGAGAATGATAAATTGTTCTCCATAGCTACTGGAGACAGTATAATAAATAATGGGCTTAAACTGAAGCAAAGGAGATTTCAGTTAGACATCAGGATCAACTTCTTAATTGTCAAGGTAGTTAAGCACTGGTACAAATTACCTAGGGAGGTTGTAGAATCTCCATCTATGGAGCTATTTATGAACAGCTTAGATAGACACCTGTCAGGAATGATATTATACTTAGCCCCTCCTCAGTGCAGGAGACTGTGCTAGATCATCTGCCAAGGTCCCTGCTAGTCCTACATTTCTATAAAGCAAAGTGATAGGAAAAAAGTCTCATTTATGTCCCTGGAAATGTACATACTGTACATGATTTAGTATGACTGAAACTATAAAAAGTCAATTGTCAGAGTGCCTGGATCAAAACACAGGAGACACATTTCTCATTATCACTTATATAGGGGCATATTGGAGGTATGCACAGCCCTAAAAAACAGATTAAAAATGACAAGAGGACAAAAATGAAGAAAAAAAAAAAAAAAAAGACCTGTGCTGGAGGTTTCATGCTGCCAATACTAAGCTTCCTGTGAATTACTAAATATTATAAATGAGAACTTCCTAATTTAAAAAATTATTGCATCCAAAATAGAGGAATTTTATATGAGGCCTCATTTCAACAGATCACAGAATTAAAATGAATGATAGTTCAGATACAAGTGTACATGATCATCACATTTATAATGTACAAACAGAATGAAATCTTGAGCAGTAATGTATATATCCACACATATTTAGTTATTCAAAACAAAGTCCCATTTCACAAAGCTGAAAAGTATTATAAGCAAAATCAGAAAAGTTGCTAGTAATGAATACAAATCAGAAGCTATTTACTTTAAAAAGATAATCTAGCATTCTATCCCTCTAGATCTGTTTGAATTAACTTTGTGACCCACCCTTCTCTGTATCTATTTACAGTCTATATGTTATATTTTCCATTTCATTCATCTGCTGAAGTGGGATTGTGCCTATGAAAGCTCATGAGATAAATAAATTTGTTAGTCTTTAAAAGTACCACAGAATTCCTTGTTTGTTTTGTTAAAACTGTAGAAAATTAATAAGGAAAGCAAAGGGACAGAAGGAGAAATTCATGGCCAGCAGAATTAAGAAAAATAAGAAGGAATTATTAAGGATAATAAGAATAAAATGAATCCTAACAATGCTATTGGGCCATCATTATATGGAATTGGTAGAATTATCAATAACAATGTAGAAAAGACAGAAGTGTTCAATAAATATTTGGGAGAAAATGTAGTCATATAATGATGATAAGTTCAACTAGTATTTCACAAAGATTTTTAAAAGCTCTTACTAAAGTTTTAAATCAGCAGATCTGTATATTTGCTTCCAAGAGTTTTAAAAGAGCCAATGGAGAAGCTTGCTATGCCATTCATGTTGATTTTCAATAAATCTTGGAATACAAGTCAAGTTCTAGAAGACTGGAAGAAAAGAATATTGTCCCAATATTTTAAAAAGGCAAATGGAATGACAGAGGGAATTAGAAGCCTGTCAATCAGACACTGATCCCAGTCAAGATAATGGAGCTATTGAAAAGGAATTTGATTACTAAGGAATTAAAGGAGAGTAAAATAATCAATGCCAATTAACATCTGTTTATGGAAAAGAAATCCTTTCAAACTAACTCATTTTTTTTAATCAGATGAAAAATGTGATTGATAAAGATAATAATATTGATGTAACAAAGTTAGATTTCTGGAAGGCACTTGACTTGGTATCACACAACATTTTGATTTAAAAACTAAAACGATATACAATTAACATGACACACACTATATGGATGATGGTTAACTAATAGTTCTCAAAATGTAATTGTAAATGGGAAATAACCATCAGATGAATGTGGGTTTAGTGCGGGAATTGTTCTTGGTCCTATGAATGACCTGGAAGAAAATATAAATTGATCAATGATAAAGTTTGTGGGCACCACAAAAACTGGGACAGTGGTAAATAATACAGAAGAAAGATCACTGAGAGAGAGTAATCTGTATTGTTTAGTAAACTGGGCATATTAATATGGCAAAATGTAAATGTATATATCTGGGAACAAAGAACGTAGGCCACACTAGCATGATGGGGGGACTCCATCCTGGGAAGAAGTGACTCTGAAAAAGATTTGATGGGGGACAGGGTGGTCAACAGCTGAATATGAACTCCCATATGGCCAAAAGGATAAATACAATTCTGAATGCATAAATAGGGGAATCTCAAATAGGAATAGAAAAGTTACTTTACCTCAGTGTTTGGCACGAGTGCAACTGCTACTGCAGTACTGTGTCCAGTTTTTGTAACCACGGTTCCAGAAGGAAGTTGAAAATTTGAACAGGGAAAAGAGCCATGAGAATGACTGAAGGATTATAAAACATGCTTTACAGTGATAGATGGAAGGAATTCAATCTATTTGGCCTAACAAAGAGAAGGTTAAGGGGTGACTTGATTAAAGTCTATAAGTACCTGTGTGGGAAAGAAATATTTGATAATGGGCTCTTCACTCTATCAGGGAAACCTATGACAGGATCCAATGGCAGGAAGATGAAGCTCTGCAAATTCACACTGGGAATAAAGTGTACATTTTTAAAGAGATATTAATCAACAGTTGGTTCAATTTATCAAGGGTCTTGGGGGATTCTCCATCACTGTCAATTTTTAAATCAAGATTCTATGTCTTTTTCCAAAAGATATGCTTTTGGAATTATTTCAGGGAAGTTCTATGGCCTCTCTTACACACACAGTCAGACTAGATGATCACTGTCATCATTTCTGGCCTTGGACTGCATGAATCAAATTCTCCTGAATCCTCGATTAGTTATTTATGTCAATGCAAATTGGGTCTAAAACTCTACTTTTCTGATTTAACATCAATTTGCACCCATTCTACATAGGATGTGAATGACTACACCAGGTGCAGGGCAACTGAGAAACAAATTAAGGGCACTGATGGTGGCAAATTCATTGCCATCAAATCAATCATCCAAATTGACTGATCAGGTCTGTGAAAATCCCACTCAGCCAATCAGTAAGCTGATCTTGTAAGATCACCCCCACAGAAGGAATAGCACTGAGTCAGACGGAAGGCATTGCCCTCCAACTCAGCCCACTGAAGACACCATAGGTGTAGGCGGAAGGCAATCAGCAAGGTATTTTAAGTATTTTGCATATCTCCCTTTGATTGCCACCAAAATTGCACTGCAATATAGACCAGGGCTAAAGTTCCTGCCTTTTAGGAATTAAAATCTAATTATTAGCTGGAGCTAATAGAAAACCTTCCATTGATTTCACATGAAGTAGGTGCAGGTTCAAAATCAGAGCAGGAACACAATAGAAATGAGAGTATTTGACATGTTATCATTAGAAGGTCTCCTGAAAAAAATGTTTTTTAAAAGAAAAATTTGAAAGATGAGAGAATGTTTGAGTAGCACAAAAGATCAGGACAACTGTCTCGAATATAAATGGCACTAGAGCAAACAGGGTGATTTGGAAGTAGGAGCCTGGGCATCAGATACAACTGGTCATTCATTTTAATCCTTGGTCTTTCATTAATTTATTCTGTGGCCATCATCACATTTCACTTGTTACCTCATTTTTTTTGTTGATAAAATGAGGATAATAATACATATTCACCTGTATCTGTGTGGTGTCATGAGAATCAATGGGTGAAGGTGTGTGCTTTGAATATATAAGGCAGTAAACAAAAATTAAATCTTGGAATGGAAGAAGCTATGAAGGGGAGAATGGGAGAAATATATAAAATTGTGAACTAGGCGGGAGGCTTTTACAGAGTGAGGAGAGAGAGAGAAAGAAAAAGAGAGAGTCACAAGAAAAATGGAGATGTAAACAACAAAGTTATGCAGAAACTTTAAGATATGAATGAATATTACAGCTCAGACTTGCTGTGAAAAATAAGCAGAAGCGAGTGATAAAATAGGATTCAAATAGATAGTGCTGTGGTATGAATAGTGAAAGGGGAAGATGGTTACTACTGGATTGAAATATAATGCTGCCTTGTTTTGGACATTCAACTTCTATTACTCTTATATCACTTATTCAGCTTCCAGCCCTCTAGTTTTGTCCCTCGGATAGGGAAAATGACTGAAAGAGGCATCCATAAAACATACATGAAAAATCTTTTATGGAAACATGATTTCTGTGAGAAAGCACTGCAGTAATGATATTGCAGAATAGAAATTAGGAAAGAATTATTTTGGGTTTTGCCACTATTATTAAATTTTCTCCAGTGTCAATACTGATGTAATTATGATTATTTATTTTATTCATTTATTCACTATTCAATTTAGGTTTTGTAACACATTTCTGTTTTAAAACCTGGGGTTATTTGAATAATGGTACAAATCTGATTTAATATATACTTTAAAATATATTTACATACTTCAATTTCAATTTGTAACTACTATTATGTACCTTCTGTCACTACAATGCCTTAATTAATAAATATTTGATTCATTACACATTTTTCTGGGATTTTTATTACACACTAAAATCTTAGTGCTCAATATAGCCCACTTTCATTTAGAATATTGAGAGATCATTATTTAAAATAATTATATTTAGGGAACAAAAATCTATGCCCAACTGTGAGCTATATTCAAATCCTCATACTCAGCAAAATAAAACCTAGTTTTGAATGGGCAACTGACAGACATTTTCACTTCTCTTCCTAACATATTTTAAATTTCTATTCCAATCTTTTTTAATGTAGTTAATCAGGAATTTTTCTAAAGGGTAACTATTTTAGTCAAGTTCAGCAAAACAAACAAGGAGTCCTGTGGCACTTTTAAAGACTAACAATAAATTTGTTAGTCATTAAACATGCCACAAGACTCCATAGCTATGTCTACACTAGAAAAAGTTAGGTCAACTTTGTTAAGTCAACTTAATAAGGTTGACTTTAAGTCAACGTAAAGTCAACTTTATTAAGCCGACTTAACAAAGTGGACTAAGTCAACTTAACTTTAAGTCGACTTAGTCCACTTTGTTAAGTCGACCTAACCACCCTTAAGTCGATTTAATATAGTCGACTTAAGGTTTACTCCATGTTCACACCGTCCTTAAGTTGATTTAAGGAATCAACTTAAGGCTTAAGTCGACCTAATGGGTGGTTCTTATTAAGTCGACTTAAGCTTTCATTAAGTCGACTTAAGGAATTTCTTAATTCGACTTAATGAAAGTCTGGTGTAGACAGGGAGTAATTTAGGTTGACTTCAGCCTCCTTAAGTCGACCTAAATTGCTAGTGTAGACATAGCCCTTGTTTGTTTTGAGGAATTTTTCTATGAACTGTTTTTGTTGGAAGATGCTGCTTTATTAGAGAAAAGGATGAGTTTCAATGCATTTCTTGTTTCCAAACAAATTCTGGGGGAACATATGTTCAAATTACCAAAATATCTCATTTCAAAACCTTTGAAATAAAAATGAAATGATTCAGGACAGGAATTTTTCTCAAAATCTAAAATTTTCCCAGGATGGGAAAATCATCTCTACTTTTTGATGCTAAAACTAGCTGCAATGATTGCATTGTTGCACTCTCCCCATACACAACACTTGAAAAAAATGTTACCCTGAGGTTGAGACCAAACATGGAACATATATTCCTAGTAGATGAAAGCTAGCGGAAACCATGAACAATTAAAAAGGGCCTTTTGAATGGAAACATTTACATGATATCTACACTAACATCTTTGTTGATAAACCTTTGGTCAGTCAAGGTGTGAAAATAAACCACACAGAAGCGCTGATGTGGAGAGAACTATGTTGTTGGGAAATAGTCTCCTACCAGCATAGCTACTCCAACTTATTGCAGGCGGTTTAATTACATCAGCAGGAGAGTTCTCTCCTTTTGGTATAGATCAGCTATAAGAGGCATAACTATACTGTTGTATCTAATATAGACATAGCCTTATTAAACATTAAATACAGCTTTTGCTAATCACTCCAGCTGGTATACATTTGTCCATAGGGGTATATATGGTGTTTTACAAACAGTTAGGAAGACAAGCTTCTTGGCAAAAAGAGCCTGTAGTTTAATTTGGACAGATACATTCAAAGGCCTTAATTCTTCTAAATAGGAATTTAGTCAACAGCTTCACTGGGAAAAGGATGAAGCCCAAATTGGTTAAGGAGTAGACACTACAGTTGGTGTACATGTGGTGAGAAAGATCAGTACTGAAAGGGTAAAGCAAAATGAGGGAAGGTTTAAGAAGAGATTTGAAGGATGACAGGGTGGTCTCTTAACACACAAGAAAATTAATGTTGTTCCAAGCATAACAAAGCATGAAAATCAGCATATAACTGAGAATGAGGGAAAAAAAGGAGCACTAAGAAAGACGATACAACAGAGATGATGAAGAGGAATAGGAGGTAGGAGTAAACAAGACCATAGATGAAGCCACAGTAGAGTTGTGTAGAGTTTTGGAGGTCAGATTTAGTTGTTGGAGAGAATTCATTTTTATACAAATGAGTGATTTATTCCAAAAAAATTGACATGCAAAATTAACAAAAAGAATATTCATAGTGAAAAACAGAAAGACAGCAGAGCTCTAGGGTTCCTGCTATGTGTCCCTTTCAACCTCCAGATGAGAGCCGTTTCACCACTAAACACTTTTATGGCCCTCATATTTTGCAACGAGATGTAACTGTCTATTCTGGCTCAATGGGAGCGCTGACATCCCACATACAAACATGCACACACATATTTTTAAAAGGAAGTAAGAAAAAACCTATAAATAAGAGTGAAACACAAAATAAAAACTGTCATATGAGTAGGAAAAAGCAATCCCAAAAGCAAATCCCCTCAAGCCCTATGTTGACAATTGTGCTTACTTTATTCCATGCAACAAATACTGAAAGAGAACAAATCCATGGCCCAGATGAACTTCTCTATGAGATGAACGTGTCATGCCAGGACACAAAAAGGATAATAAATCACTCAAATCCTTGCAAAAAAAGAAGAAATATAGTAGAAAAAACATTTCAAATAGCTTGCTTCATCTACATTACAGCAACTAAACAAACATACACTCACACAAAACCTTTGAAACTGAACAAAATGGATCAGCAAACAGCCTGAATCACTGATGAAAAGACTGCTAAGAAATTTTAACCCTCTTTCTGAAGAATGATGGAATCTCCCCTGCTGATGTTGCTGGAAATATAATGAACCCTGTTTCCCCCCCTGCTTTGATCATTCTCTATATCATACCGTTTGTTACCTTTTTGTATAACAATGAGTTTCTCTTTTTTGTGGTGCTGAAGGTATAGGAAGTTCCTTTCAAGTGACATCTTCAGATTGACTTGAAAGATTCGTTACATTTACTTTCCACTTTGTCGTCTTGATATGGAGCATATTTTGTATGAACGTATTTAGATGATTGAATCAAAATGTGGAAAAAGAAAAAAAGAAGCTTGTATGTTCATATAAAGATCATTGCAATTAAATGTATGTATTCTTTTTGGAAGATATTCTGATTGACAATAACAATGGTAACAAATTGTCACTTTGTAAATACTTAATTATTAAACTATCATATTTTGGGCTTGGAACCAGAGGATTCAGGGGAATTGTATTGATGGGAGGGACTCCTATATAACTATTTTGAATTAAATCTTATTGCAATGATACCCTCTGGTGGATGCATTGGTGTTAGTCTAACTTCTTATAGAAGATGTCCACCTCACAAATAATGGTCACCACCTTTGGCCATTTGAACTGAGGAATTGAGGACTGAATGGATTTAGAGAGTGAATTACCCCTCTTCTTTGCGAATGATCCCAACAGCTCACAGCTGGGATGACTTGAGACCAGCATAGGGGAAAACTGCAGGGTTGCTGGTCTTTAGATGAACAGGACTTCAGTCAAACTGGCTACTCTATGTCATGAGCAGTATATTTCTTTATTTCTTTTAAATATGCATCTAGTACAATCGAGATGGGAAAATTAGTCTCTGGTAAAATTCCACTGAAGCTATTAGAGTTACACTAGTGACAAATTTGGCACTCCATGTTTACAACCATAAGTGTAATACCTCAGTCCAGCATATGTAGACTTTTCCTATTCCACATTGTTATATGCCTTTGCTCATGTATATTATGACTAAATTTCAGCACTGTAATATGTTTGTTTTGGCAACAACATTATTACAGATGTAAGCATATTATCGGATCCAATGCTAACTGCAGTACCAAGGAACTTGTGGTGGGTTCTTCTTGGAACGGGCTTGCTCCTGGAACGTTTTACACATTCAGGACCTGATCCAGCTTTCACATTGGACCACAAAAATGTGCACTGAAAGAAAACAAAAAGGAGGAACAACTACAGAGTAACCAAATTTGCTAAAAATTCTTAGCAATAGTTGCAGAGAAATATTTTTAACAGTTCTCCTCCAGCTCTTATGTCTGAGTGCCAAGAGAGGCTCTTCATGCTTTATTTCTGACCTGAGAAGACATTTAGGAAATACTGGAAATCTCACAAGAAAGCCTGGTGTCTGGAGAGCTTCTATGTTTGCAAAATGGCCAGATCCAAGAGTTTGGTTATGTTTCCTATTAGCATCCAACTATGTTGTATTGATTTGAACCATTCCACACCATGAAATCTAGTTAACAATTGTAAGATTCACCAAAAATGTATCATAACAAAAATTAATGTAAAAATGAGTGATAGTCATAGTTAAATGTTGCTTATAAAGTGAAATAAATTCTACCAGGGCATTGCCAACAATGCAGAATATTTAAATGCTCCTTCAAAAAGCGTATCTTTAGACTTTGCTGGAGTAGGTTCAGAATCATTTTGGTAATCTAAGCAAACCGATACGTTGCAATATAAAATACCACATCGTTTCTAAGGACATATCTCTGGGGGCTTGTACACACTAGCCTGTGTGATGGTGTAGCTTATATCACTCAGAGGTGTGAAAAAGCCAATGACACCAGCCTAAGCCCCAGTATGAACAGTGCTATGTCAGCAGAGGAGCTGTCAATCTCTTGCGGAAGTGGAGCTATTATGCCAACAGAAGAACTCTCTCCCATCGGCGTAGAGTTTCTGCACTAGCAGTGCTATGACAGCATAGATGCATTGGTGCAGCTGTGACACGGTAGCGTTTCTAGTGTATACTAGCCATAAGTCTGTTACAGGTACTGAATGTTTCCCAGTTAGAGCAAAGCAGAAAAAGTACTTGGGACGTTTCTCATGTCCCTTCTGAATAACATTATTTAACTTTATATGCCATAAATATCTGAGCATTTTTGGATTGCGTAGAGAGGACTGAAGTCTCACATCTGCATGAGGCTGGAAAGCAGTGCTGTGAAGAGGTGCTCCAAATCTATAGTAAGAATGAGTGGGTCTTAGTAAAAGGTTATTTAGGGAATATCTCTCCCTTTCAGTTTTCAGTGTAAATCTAATAATGCATCCATTCTTATTAGCAGTTACTGCTGTTGTGGCCTTCTGAGGTGCCTTCTCAAGACCCACAGGACCCTGACTTTGATGAAGATGAAAAAGAAGAGAGCTAGGAAGGACATCTTCAGTGTGATTCTACAAGCCAGTTCTGCGTAGGACCACAAACAAAGGGCCTGGAGGGCTAACATGGCAGATAGCATGGAGAAGGAAAGAGTGGGCAGGAAAGAAGCCTAGAAAAAGGAGAGGGAGACAGACCAGAACATAGTGCATCTTCTTAAGCAAAAAACACAAATGTTGCAGACCCTGGTTAACCTTCAGATCAAAAAAACTCAGACTACTCACCTCTTTCAGTCCTTAGACAACTCCATGGTAGCAGTTCCCAAAACCTTCCCAATATTCCATGTGGAATCATATGGTACCTCTATTCCCTACTATTCCTATGCTGGGGAATAGCAAGCAAACCACAGCTTCACATACACTAACCCGTGAAACCACAGTCAGCGCATGTTTTGCCATTCTTGACTATGCTTATAAACTGAAATGGACAGAAATGTTTGCAGACTTTCCAAAAGCAAAGTCCCATTATGTTAATTTATTTCTAAAGTTTCTATTGCATTGCCTATTTTTTTTCACATTGTTTTTCCGCAGTTTTCGCCACCCAATACATTTCTATATTTTGAAAATAAAATTACCTTTATTTGTTCACAACACATATTGTGGAATGAATAGTAGTACTCAAAGCACCTAGTATTTATAAATATAGGCTACTACAGAACTTACAGATTCAAGAAACATCCAGTAATATTTATAAATGAATAGCAAGCACCACTTAAATCATGGCTGCTATAAAAAACATTGTAATAGTTATTAATGCACTTCAAACACTACACAGTTTATATCAGCACCAAAACTTAAGGCCCACAGAACACTACTGTGGTGACTGTTAAAGTGCTCTTTCAAAGCCACCCTCAAATGCATAGCTCCCCATTCAGTTTTTAGAAAGGTCCTTTCGTCCTGCTATTCAAGTTCATCAACCGTTGCTACACCACCACTTTTTCTATTTTTTTCCTTACAAATATTGGACACAACAAGCAGGGATATTTTTCTCTCTAAGAGTTATTCTTGTAAGTAAATGCAGGTAGAATCCTTTCAGTCTATCAACAATCACTCTGTATATGCTGAGCCAAATAGTGCATGGTTTCATGGTTTCATAGCCAAATAGTGCATGGTTTCAAACCAGTGCATGGTTTCATGAATCAAATTACCCAGAATCATTATTGGCATTTTGATATTGTCAGTGGCAATCCTTTGGTCAGGAAAGAAGGACCTTGCTTCTAGCTTTCTGAATAGTCCTGTGTTCTTAAAAATGCAAGCCTCATGCATCTTAATCATTAATGATCTCGATGATGGGATAGACTGCGTGCTTAGTAAGTTTGCGGATGACATAAAGCTGGGGGAAATGGTAGATACTCTGGAGGGCAGGGACAGGATCCAAGGAGACTTGGACAAATTGGAACACTGGGCCGAAAGAAGCCTCATGAGGTTCAACAAAGACAAGTGCAAAGTCCTGCACTTAGGACGAAAAAATCCCATGCACTGCTACAGGCTGGGGACCAATCAGCTAAGTAGCAGCGCTGTAGAAAAGGACCTGGGGGTTAAGGTGGACAGGAAGATGAATATGAGCCAACAATGTGCCCTTGTTGCCAAAAAGGCCAATGGCAATTAGGCTGCATCAGTAGGAGTATTGCCAGCAGATCGAGGGATGTGATAATTCCCTTCTATTCGACACTTGTCAGGCCGCATCTGGATACTGTGTCCAGTTTTGGGCTCCCCACTACAGAAAGGATGTGGACAAATTAGAAAGAGTCCAGCGGAGGGCAACAAAAATGATTAGGGGGCTGGGGCACATGAATTATGAGGAGAGACTGAAGGAACTAGGCTTATTTAGTCTACAGAAGAGAAGACTGAGGGGAGATTTGATAGCAACATTCAACTACTTGAAGAGGTGCTCCAAAGAGGAGAGAGCTAGGCTGTTCTTGATGGTAACAGAGGACAGAACAAGGAGCAATGGTTTCAAATTACAGCTGGGGAGGTCGAGGTTGGATATTAGGAAAAACTTTCTTACTAGGAGGGTGGTGAAGCATTGGAATGGGCTACCTAGGGAGGTGGTAGAATCTTTATATTTGGAGATTTTTAAGCCCCGGTTAGACAAAGCCCTGGCTGGGGTGATTTAGTGGGGGTGATTTAGCTTTTTAGCAGGGGGTTGGACTAGATGACCTCGTGAGGTCCCTTCCATTCCTATTATTCTATGATTCTATGATTCTATCTTCTCTGACAAGCCCACACTGATAATGGACCAACTCTTGCACAACCATAGAAAAGAAACCTAAATGTCCACCATGAACACATGGACACACTCATCCATTTCATCCTCACTCATAATAATTTTACATTCAACAACAAATACCTTTTTCAAAACACAGGAACAGCCAGGGGTACTAGGATGGCTCCCCAGTATGGCAACTTGACATAGGCTACTTTGAAGAAGAATTTCTGGATAAATGTACCACAAAACCAGTGATATACCTGAAATACATAAATTATTTTTTCATCCTCAGGACAGATGACTTAAACTCCATGATAGATTTCTACAAGAGCTTCAACAACCACCATTAAGCTCTCCCTGTAACATTACCACACTAGCATCAACTTCCTGGACACTAAAATCCATGCCAATAATGAACTCTACAGACAACTATATACAAGAAAGTCACAGATTATCACATCAGTCTTCACAGATCCAGTAACCTCCCCAGACATACCAAGATATCTGTTATCTACAGTGTGGCACTCAGATACTGAGAATGTACTCCAAGGGGAAAGTCTGGGATATATGCCATAACACACTCAAAACCACCTTCACCAAATAAGGACACTTCACCTGAGAAGTAGATTGGATCATGGAACGGGTCACCCAAATACCCAGAAAGAACCTGTTTCAATACAGAAATAAAAGCCCCATATGGGGTATCATCAAACAGCTACAACCCATATTCAGTGAGAACCCCCTAAAATGAATCTTTCCTGAACCCCCTTTTCTGGTCTTCAAACACCCCCAACCTCCCCAAGTTTGTCACCAGAAGCAAGTTCCCAAAAGACCAGGCCTCAAAGTGGCACTAGAAGCTGCCAGAACAACAGATGCAAAACCTGCAGACATATCCCCATAGCTAAGATGATCAACAGCTCCTGCAACACACTTTTCAAGTTCCGTGTTGCCTATCACAACATGTGGTGTACCTCCTCCAGTGCACTAAATGCCCCAATAGCAACAATGTGGGTTAAACCAGAAAATCACTAATTATATTCATGAATGAACTCACATAGGAAAAGGACAACAGAGAAAGACCACCCGTGGGTGAACACTTTTCAAAGAGCAATCACTCTATTTCTGACCATCACTAACCATCATCGAAAAAGAGAGTATCACTTAAAAGTTCATATACATACAGATGAGAATAAATTTCATAGATCAATTTAAAGTAGGGATGTTAGCTGAGTTGCAAAAGTCAGTGAAGTTCAGCTGGTAGCAGTAGTAAAATAAACTCCTAATTTGGAAAAAATACTCTGGAAATTACCCAAATAGATTGGGGGTCATCAGTCCTTGTTTAGAGTAAAATTTCAGTTCAGAGAAATGAAGCAGGAAATTAAGATCAAATAGTCCATGTACAGAGTTGTTCAAATTCTCCCATGAGATTTAGCAGAGTGAACCAGAAAAAGCTGGAAATTTAGACTTATGACCAAATCTTCCCTGTCAAGGCTGAAGTGGCCCTAAGATAAAAAGGATTGGTTCCAAGGATCATTTTAGCAGACTATGCTAGCCACTTGACAGAAAGTATTTCCCTGAATGAACAATAGATAATCATTTGTGTCTTTGAAGTAACTATTTCCTGAGTATACATTGGCAACTATTCATTAAACAGTTAATAGATAGTTTACTTACCTCAAAGAGAAATAAAAAATGATATTATTACATCCAAGGTTCATCCAAATGTTACTATTCCATTTTGATCTCTGAATCCATAGAATAGTAGTAATAGACAAGAAAGCAGTTAACCTCTAACACGATATAGGTAAACAACATCAAATTGCTTCCAAAAATATACTTGCATATCAAACACGTGAGTTTGCTTAACATTGCTTGGTTAACTATCTTTAGTGAATAACTCTAATTACCACCACAGTATTTCTAAACATAACTGAGAATCAACTTTGAGGACATTTCAACTTGCTTGTTTTTAACTCTTTCTGGACCAGTGTCACAACAGGTAATGTCTGTCAATAGGAAATTATTTTCCAGCCTCCCAAAGATTGAGCAGGTTGTATTTGCATCGTGCTCAGATATCACTAGCTCTAGACTTTGGAATCCAACTAATCTTAAGACTAAATCATTCTAATGATAAAAAAGGCTGCTCCTCACTAGAAAATCAGATCAACCCAGCTGTGATGATCAGAAAAATGCACACCCCTGAGTGATGCACTTAAGTCAATCTAAAAAAACAACAGAGTCCTGTGGCACTTTTAAAGACTAACAGATTTATTTATCACATGAGCTTTCATGGGAGAAAATCCCACTTCGTCAGACGCTTTGAAGATGGGAAACTTACAGAATGGGAGGAAATTAAATGCAGCGGAGTATATGACATAGGATCAGGTCAGGCTGTAACAGCAAATCAAAATAGGTGTTAGGATTCAAACACTGGGGAACAGCACATAGAGGAAGGTTTCTACAATAGACTAACATGGCTACCCCTTCGAAACTTAAGTCAATCTAGGTCTCCCAAGTAGACAGTGTGAGGTCGATGGAAGAATTTTTCTATCAACCTAACCACCACTTCTTGGGAAGATGTTGTAGCAATTAAAGTGTAGGCATACCCCAAAGCATGTTACTGCTGCATTAATTGATTTATTCTATTCTACTTCACCTGTCCCATTGTCAATATTGTCTACATTCTATTTTTAGGAGAAAGACTGAGCCTGAAACTTTAATACAAGAAGAGTAATTTACTTTAGCCATGTTAAAATTGTCCTGGAAACTGCCTCAGAGAGCCAATGACACAATAATGTTTGTATTCCAATTTCCTGCAAACAAGTACAATTGCCAGAAGGTGGGATGACTGTTTAAGCTCTTCAGCTCCACCTGTGACCAGCTGCCTCCTATATGAAGGCTCCAATTTTTTTATTGGCATCTGCACAACTCTTAGACAAGACACCCTCACCCTGGTGGACAATCTGCATGAAAATCAGAGAGGCAAAAAATAAAATGGTCTGAAAGACAAAGATGAACACAACAAATAACAGAATCTTCATAGCTGCTGAAAATACTATGCCTGTGTTGTGGTGTCACAGAGAAAACTAGCTCTCCAAGGATATGTCTATACTAGCAACTTAGGTCGACTTAAGGACGCTTAAGTCGACCTACAGAACACCTTGTCCACACCTGGCTTTCATTACATTGACTTAAGTGCTTCCTTAAGTTGACTTAATAACTACCACTCTTTAGGTCGACTTAATGCTTAATTTGACCTGTTAACTCAACCTAAAGCCGGTGTGGATAAGTCAACCTAACAAGTCAACCTAATTGGCCTCCAGGCTGGGGAGAAGGGAGAGCCCCAGCTGGGGGCAGCAGAGGAGCCCCAGCTGCAGGGGAACCCCTGCAGCCCCGGGACTCCAGCAGCAGGGGATTCTCTCATGGCCCCGGCCGGGTCTTCAGCAGCGGGGGATTCCCTCAGCTGGAGCCCCGGTGTGGCAGGGGTTTCCCTGCCGCTGGAGCCCCAGCCGGGGCCGCAAGGGAATGCCCCGCTGCTGGAGCCTCGGGGTGGTGGTGGGGATCCCTGCCGCTGGAGCCCCATTGCTGCAGAGGTTTCCCCACTGCTGGGGCTCCTCTGTGGCAGGGGATGCTGCAGCTCTCCTCCGTCCATCTAGCACCCGCTAGTGTGGACGCAGGCACCCAACTTAAGTTTCTGGTGTAGACATTTTAAGTCAACTTAACAAAGTCGACTTTAAGTCAACTTAAGTCAACCTTGTTAAGTCAACTTAACAGAGTGGACTTAGCTGAACAAGTGTAGACATACCCCTAGAGAGTTGGGCCCAGCCACTCAAGCCTCGTTATCTGCCTCCCCGATAATGGATGTGATGTCAGCAATTAGGTGATAGTCTGCAGGTCATCTGGAGCTAAATTAACTATAGTACGTAGGTTTTTACCTGCCATTTCAGCAGCTAGATGTATAAGGGGACTTAAATGTTGCAAATGTTTATTGGGGCAGAGAAAGCACATGAATAAGATTAGCTGTCCAGTCCAGGGGTTAGGGCACTCATCTGCTGCGTGAGACAGTAGGGTTCAAGTCCTTATTCCAGTGAATGCTTAATTATTTATGCAACATTTACAGGATGAGAGAATGCCTTAGATTAGCCACCAAATGCCGAGGTCCCTTTGTGCTTCTAGCCTCTGGTCCTTAGATGATAAGTCGTCAAGTAGCTTAAAGGTGAGAGACCCACAGGAAAGACAAGCCTCAGGGATAACAATCGGGTCTGCCTGTTTAAGTTTTTGTTTTGAGACATAAAACAATCCTTGAAGAAAGAGACTGAAGTTCTTCAGTTGTTGAGACATGTATTGGCTACGTTAGCTGATGAATTTAGCTACTGGCTTACAGTTATCACACAAGAACGATATGTATGGCAGGGAAAGAGTGATTTATGCAGGAAATTACTGCAAGAGATAATGAAGATACTTTACTAAACATATCTTTCCTGATTCCTTATTCTTCATGTACAGTCTATGTTTGTGAAGCACTATTTTGTGAATTCTACTTAATATGGGCAGCAGAGTGTTCTGGTTGGTAGACCACAGACTTGGAAATGGGCAGCTTTTGTTCTAATCCAATAATGCTCTGCTGGAAAATGACATGGTAGCAAGGATTTCCCTACCTATCCCTCAAGTGGGGCATACACCCTCTCTGAGTTTTTCCAACACACCCCACTCTCAGTTGTCAACTAGTTACGTGCAGTGTTACAAATTTGGTCATTGGTTGGAAATTTGAAGTGAAATTGAGACATTAGTATACAATTTAAAAGCATACATAGTATATAATAAAATAGCTGTACATAAAAAAGCCTAACAGGTTTGAAAAGTATGAACAAAGACTAAGTTCCTCACACTGCAGTGTTTTTGTATAACAATGTCAGAGCATTCATTTAGGTGATGTTGGCTGTCCTAATACTTTAAATTATGATTAGTTAGCAAGGTTTGTTGTGAAATCCCCTGAGAACTAGTGATGAGCTGAGGGGTGAGGGGGAAAGGCTTCAAAATCAGACTGTGTTTATGTGAACACATGAGTCACTTACTCTGCCTAGGTATCCAACTGAGAAAAAGCTGTGTTGCCCAGGTGATCGGTTTTGGTTGGTGTTGAGTGGGTTACAAACCTCATCAAGCACATCACCGGGCATAAACAATACAAGGAGGAGTAAGCAGGAACACCTCTGTGAATTGCCATCAAGAGGATTCAAAGACTTCCTTCCTCACAGATGGGAACATATACACTAGTGGACTATTTACACCACAGTGCTGACACAAGATTGGACAACCTACTTCTACTGGCATATATTTCCCTTCTACCACACTTCATATACCTTCTGCATAACTTCTGTAAAAGTGATGTTCCCAAATTCCTAAACACCTGCTCAGCTCAGTGAAATTGACATAGTTAACAGCTCCGATGTCCCAGAGTGGCCTTGATTGGCACTCTGGGACATTTCCGGAGGCCAATCATTGCACGGTAAGCGTACACACGAGCTCAAACGCCCAACAGATGATCCGCAACAGCTGTTACCACTCTCGTCCGAGTGGTTGTTGGATTGCGCTACAATAAGATAAAATGAGAAATAAAGCCAAATAAATTTGGACCTTGCAAAGGGAATTAAAACCAATAGTAAAAGGTTTTATAGTCATATAAATAGGAATAAAACAAAGAAAGAAGTGGGCCACTAAACACTGACAAAGGGATGGAGGTTAAGAATAATCCAGGCATGGCTGAATATCTAAACAGATACTTTGCCTCTGTTTCTAATGAGGCCAATTATGAGTTCAAGGATAGTGATAGGATGGTTCATTGGAATGAGGATATGGAAGTAGAAATTACCACATCTGAGATAGAAGCCAAACTCAAACTGCGTAATGGGACTAAATTGGGGGGGCCTACATAATCTCCATCCAAAATAGTAAAGGAACTGACACATGAAATTGCAAGCCCATTAACAAGAAATTTTAACGAATCTGTAAATTCAGGGGTTGTGCTATGTGACTGGAGAACATAGTTCCTATTTTCAAGAAAAGGAAAAAAGGCGATCCAGGTAACTACAGGCCTGTTAGTTTGATCTCAGTAGTATCCAAGGTCTTGGGGAAAAAAAGTAAATTGGAAAGTAGTTAAGGATTTTAGAGTAATGGTAATTGGGATAAAATACAACATGGCTTTATAAAAGGTAGATTGTGCCAGACCAACCTGATTTTCTCTTTTGAGGAGATAACAGATTTTTTGGACAAAGGGAATACAGTGGATCTTATTTACCTATATTTCAGTAAGGCAGGTGATGTGGTTCCACATAGGGAATTAGTCGTTAAATTGGAAAAGAGGGGATTAATAGGAAAATAGAAAGGTGGATAAGGAACTGGTTAACGGGAAGACTACAGTGGGTCATATGTAAAGGTGAACTGTCAGACTGGAAGGAGGTTACTAGTGGAGTACCTCAGGGATTGATCTTGGGACCAATCTTATTTACTGTTTTTATTACTGACCTTGGCACAAAAAATGGGAATGTGCCATTAAAATTTGCAGATGGCACAAAGTTGGGAGGTGTTGCCAATACAGAGGAGGATTGGGATATCATAGAGGAAAATCTGGATGACCTTGGAAACAGGAGTAGTAGGAATAGGATGAGTTCCAGAGGGGCTAACTGTGTTAGTCTGTGTACAGCAAAAACAAGAGTCCTGTGACATCTTAAAGACTAACAAATTTCTTCCAGCATAAGCTTTTGTGGACTCCAACCCACTTCGTCAGATGCAAGAAATAGAATTTCCAAAGGGGTAGCATCTGACAAAGTGGGTTATAGCCCACGAAAGCTTATGCCGAAGAAAATCTGTTATAAGGTGCCACAGGACTCTCGTTGTTTTTAAGGAATAGAATGAAATTTAATAATAGAAAGTGCAAGGTATTGCATTTAAGGACTAATAAGAAGAATTTTTGCTATAAGGTGGGGACGCATCAATAGGAAGTGACATAGGAGAAGGACCAGGGTGTTTCAGCTGATCATATGATGCCTATAAGCCACCAATATGATGTGTCCATTAAAAAAGCTAATGCAGTCCTAGGATGATCAGATGAGGTATTTCCAGTAGAGATAGGGAGGTATTAGGTCCGTTATACAAGATGCTGTGAGCCCTCATCTGGAATAATATACTCAGAGATATAGAAATGGAAGATATCTTTAGCTGCAAAGTGAAGAATAGGTCAAAGTGGGAAGAGAAGATAGGTGTGATACTGAAGAGGAGGCAGTGTTATTTCTCCAGTAGGTGTTTTATAACCCACAGCAATTCCTACAAGTACCCTAACGTGCAGTGTTTTCCCCAGGAATTGAAATGATGGGGGGAGGGCATAATTGAATTTACAGGGGAGGGTGTGAAGGGACAATGAGGAGTGAGACCATGAGGATTAAGGTGGGCTGTATGGCACTGCAGTAAAAACGGAAGGGTGTTTCACCACCATTTTATTAGATTTATCTCATGATACAAAATTATTCAAGATAATCAAGTCCAAAGCAGACTGGGAAGAGTTACAAAGGGATCTTAGAAAACTGGGTAATTGGGATCCAGGAAACAAGACTGTGTTCTAACCATAACATTTTGGAAGCTCAGAGGATTGAAGGAAAGGCCTGTCCTTCTAGTCCACAGAGCCAGATGCTTCTGAGGAAATATGTGTACTGCTTTATAGCTATGTATTATTGATGCAGAGTGTGGCAGAACTACAGTCAGGAAGGGGCTTATTGGTTGACTTGTGTTATTTGGGTGTAGGTTTTGTTATGTCACCATCTGTGGCTCACAGTGTCAACATCTGAGAAACAATTTGTTTATAGATTTTGTTACTTTCTTACCGACATTTTAACAATTGTTTTTTATAGGGAATTTTAATGGTTTAGCTGTACTGACTGACAGAGCCAAGCAAGCAGAAGGATTACAAGATTATTAAAATTACTGACAAGCACCACGTGAGGCTACTGAATTAAAGGATGGTTTTGTGCATCTTCCTTTAAGGTAGAAGGAGGCATTTTAATATTTTTTGCAGAGAATCGGGTAGTCAATTATACATGATGTATGTGAAAGCTACTTTAGTAATCAGGCAATGTACAGTGCTGAGCTAGAAAATGAAGCGGAGAGGCAGGCAGTAAAAGAGGATAGGAAGGCAAGGAAGAAGAGAAGAACAGCTAGTTCTACAAGAAAGAACAGAAGGGGGAAGGCTGGAGATTTGAACAAACACCAAGAAGAGGCAGAGCTACATGACTGGGGTGCCTGGACTGGGGTGCCTGACTAAGCGGACCAGATGTGTGTCACAAGAGCTGATCCTGAGAACAGAAAGTTGTGTTGCCTATCAGGATCTAAGATACCACATGTGGACCTGAGGCTTAAAAGGAACCAATGGAAGCAGAAGATAATCCACTGATTAGGAAAGGGTTAGATAATAAGACATTAAAATCGTAATATGACTATATAAATCTGTGGCATGACCACACCTTATATACAATAGTGGTCGCTCCATATCAAAAAAGATATTAGAATTGGAAAAGGTATAGAGAAGGGCAAGAAAAATGATTAAGGGTAAGCAACTGTTTCCACATGAGGAGAGATTAAAAAACCTGGAACATTTCAGCTTAGAAAAGAAATGACTAAAAGAGGATTTGATAGAGGTCTATAAAATTGTTAACGGTATTGAGAAAATGTTATTTACTACATCACATAACACAACAAGTAAGGCTCACCCAGTGAAATTAATAGGTAGAAAGAAAATGAATTACTTCCTCGTACAACACACAGTCAACATGTGGAACTTGCTGCTAGAGAATGTTGTGAAGGCCAACATTAAAATGGGGTTAAAACATAATTAGATAAATTAATGGAAGATAGAACAATCAATGACTATTATCCAAGATTTTCAGGGATGCAAACCCATTCTTAGCATGCCCCTAGCCTCTAATTGCCAGAAACTGGGAGTGGACAACAGGGGCGGTTCATTCAATGATTGCCTTATCTGTTTATTTCCCTCTCTAACATCTGCCATTAGCCACTGTCGGAAGACAGGTACTGGTTTTCATGGAATATCGTTTTGACCTAATATAGCGGTTCTTTTGCTCTTAACTACTGGTTCCTGAAATAAAATCAGATATTATAGGAATAATAGAAACATGGCATAATAATAATCATGACTGAAATACAGTTATTGAAGGATATGTACTCTTTGGGAAAGACAGAAATAAAGGTAAAGGTGGTAAAATAACATTCTATATTAATGATGATGTAGACTGCAAGGAAATTAGAAGTGATAGAATGTATAAAATGGTTTTATTTGTGTCAAAATCACTTTGCAGAAGAAAGATAACAGGGGATCCACTGGAATAATGCTTGAGATCTGCTATAGAACTCCAGAATCTGATATGGATATGGATAAAAAACTCTTTACAATTTTAATGAAATAAATACTATTGAGAATTGTATTATTATTGAAGATTTTAATTTCCCAGACATAGATTGGAAGAGAAGAGCCACTAATAACAGTAGGGGTAAGATATTCTTGGATGTGACAGTCAATAGATTTTTTCACCAAATAATCATTGAACCAACAAGAAATGACGCTATTTTAGATTTAGTATTCGTAAGTGGAGAGGATCTATTCAAGAACTGATTGTAGAGAACAACATTGGTTCAAGAGTCATGAGTTAATTCACTTTAAATTAAATGGATGGATAAACAAACATAGTTCTTCAACGAGAGCTCTTGATTTCAAAATGGCAAACTTAAAAAATAATTAAGAGAATTATCTGGGGTTGACTGGACTAAAGAACTCACAGGTCTGAATGTGAAGGAGGCTTGAAATGATTTTAAATCAAAGCTGCAGAAACTTTCAGAAGCCTGCATTCCAAGCAAGGGAGGAAAAATCATAGGGAAGGTTTGCAGACCAGACTGGTGAATAGAGATCTCAAACATGTTATTAAGACAATGCAGAAAGCCTACACGGAATGGAAGAAAGGATGGATCCAAGAGAAAAGCTACCTCTTAGAGGTCAAAAAATGTCAGGGATAGTTGAAAGCCAAGCAGAGTTGGACACAGCAAAGGAAATTAAACCAATAGCAAAAGGTTTGTTAGTCATGTAAATATAGAGAAATCAAGGAAAGAAGTGGGACCACTAAGCACTGAAGATGGGGTGTAGATTAAAAGTAATCTAGGCATGATCCAGCATCTAAAGTAATAATTTGTCTCATTTTTAATAAAAGTAATGAGGAGCCTGGGGACAGAATCAGGTAATGGGAAAAAGGATATGGAAGTAAAAATAATATCCTAGGTGGAAGTCACACTTCAACAGCTTAATGAGACCAAATTAGGAGGCCTAGATAATCTCTATCAAAGAATATTAAAGGAACTGGCACATGAAATTACAGGCCCAATAACAAGGAATTTTAATGACTCCATAAACCTGGGGATCATACTGTATGACTGACGAACTGAAAATATTGAAAACAAAATACCTATATTTAAGAAAGGGGGGGGGGGGGAATGATCTGGGAAACTACAGATCCATAAATTTCACCCTTTTTTTATGAAAAGTCTTCTGTATAAATTTTGAAAAAGAATGTAGTTAAGGACGTAGAAATAAGTGGAAATTACCACAAAATAGAAAAGGTAGATCATGCCAAACCAACCTAATCTCTTCCTTGGAGAACATAACTAATTTTCTAGACAAAGAATCTAATATACCTGGATTTCAGTAAAGCATTTAATACAGTTCCGCATGAGTAATTATTAGTTAATTGGAGAAAATGGGGATTAATATGAAAATTGAAAGATAGGAAAGGAACTGGTTAAAAGAGAGACTACAAAGTGTGATACTGAAAGGTGACCTGTCAGGCTGGGAGGTAACTGATGAATTCTTTCAGGATCTGTTCTTAATTAAAATTTTTATTAATGAGTTTAGCAGAAATGTGGAAATGTACTAATAAAATTTGCAGATGACACAAAGATAGGAGGCATTACAAATATGGAAGAGGATCAGACTAGCATACAAGATAATTTTGGAATGGCCTTGAGAATTGGAGTAAAGAAGTGTGATGAAATTTAGTAATGCAAAATGCAAACTCATACATTCAGGGACTATCAACAAGAATTTTTGCTGTATGCAAAGAACTTCTTCAAACATCACACACTCAATCTGAGGAAATCATTGCCAGTGAATGTTGTGAAGGCAAAAAGTATTACTGGGTTCAAAAAAAGAATTAGGTAAGTTCATGGATGATAGCCATTGCTGGATCTATTAGCCAAGATGGCCAGGAATAGAGCCCTATAGTTTGGGTGTTCCTAAATTTTTGACTATTAGAAGCTGTGAATGGATGGATCACTCCATAAATTGCCCTATTCTCTTTCACTACTTCTGAAGCATCTGAAGACAAATACTGGGCTAGATGGACCATTGCTTTGACTCATTATGGCCATTCTTATGTTTTTATGCTGGGGACATCTGAGCTGGAAGTGACAGAGGAGGAAAAAGACATAGTTATAATGAATGATCAAAGGATGACTATAGTCTGCCAATGTAATCTGGATATGAAAACAACAAATGCAATCCTGTGATACATCAGGTGAAGTATTTCCACTGAAGACAGGGAAATGTTATTACCATCATACAAGGAATAACAGAAACATGGCAGGATAACTTGCATGACTGGAGCACTGCCATGGACAGATATAAATTGTTCAGGAAGGACAGGCAGGGAAGAAGGGGGGGAGGAGTAGCGCTATATGTAAAAGAGCTGTATGACTTCTCAGAGATCCACTATGCAAGTGGAAACAAGATGGTTGAAAGTCTATGGGTTAAGTTTAGGGGAGAATGCAACAAGGGGGATGTTGTGGTGGGTATCTGCTACAGACCGCAAGACCACAAAGAGGAGGTGGATGAGGCGTTCTATGGACAACTAACAGAAGTTTCCAGATCATCACAGGCCCTGGTTCTTATGGGGGACTTCAATTATCCTGACATCTGCTGGGAAGATAATACAGCAGTGCACAGGCAATCAAGGAAGTTTTTGGAGAATATTGAGGACAACTTCCTAGTACAAATGCTGGAGGAACCAACTAGGGGCCTTGCACCTCTAGACCTATTGCTCACAAACAGAGAATTGATCAGGGAAGTAGAAGTAAATGGCAACCTGGGCAGCAGCGAGGATGAGATAGTAGAGTTCAGGATCCTGATCAATGGAGGGAAGGAAAGAAGCAGAACACACACCCTGGACTTCAGAAAAGCAGATTTTGGCTCCCTTAGGGAGCTGATGGACAGGATCCCTTGGGAGGCTGATCTGAAGGGGAAAGGTGTCCAAGACAGCTGGCTGTATTTTAAAGGAACTCTGTTAAAGGCACAGGAAGATAACATTCCAATGTGCAGAAAGAACAGCAAATGTGGACGGCGACCAGTGTGGCTTAGCAGGGAACTCTGCGGGGAGCTGAAACATAAAAGGGAAGCTTACAAGAAGTGAAAGCTTGGAGAGATGACAAGGGAGGCGTATAAAGATATTGCTCGGGACTGCAGGGATAAAATCAGAAAGGCCAAAGGACAATTGGAGTTGCAGCTAGCAAGAGATGTGAAGGATAACAGAAAGGGGTTCTATAAGTATATCGGCAACAAGAAAAGGATCAGAGGTGGTGTAGGTCCCTTACTGAATGGGGCAGGCATTTTTGTGGCGGATGATGCGGAAAAGGCTGAAGTACTCAATGCTATTTTACTTCAGTCTTCACAGGGAGGGCCAGCTCCCAGGCAACTACACGGGGTAACATGGAATGGAGAGGACAGTGGCCCTCGGTGATGGAAAGTCAGATTAGGGAATACTTAAAGAAATTGGATGTGCACAAGTCCCTGGGGCCGGATGAACTGCATCCGAGGGTGCTGAGGGAGTTGGCTGAAGTGATTGCAGAACCACTGGTCATTATCTTTGAGAACTCGTGGCGAACGGGGGAGGTCCGAGAGGATTGGAGAAAGGCAAATATAGTACCTCTCTTCAAGAAAGGAAAAAGGAAGGATCCGGGGAACTACAGACCGGTCAGCCTCACCTCAATCCCTGGGAAAATCATGGAGCAGGTCCTCAAAGTATCCATCCTGAAACACTTGGAGGAAAATAGAGTGATCAGGAACAGTCAACATGGATTCACTAATGGAAATCGTGCCTTACCAACCTGATCTCCTTCTATGATGAGATGACTGGATTTGTGGATGCGGGAAGAGCCGTTGACGTGGTATACCTTGACTTTAGCAAGGCTTTTGATACGGTTTCCCACAGCATTCTCATCGGCAAGTTAAGGAAGTATGGGTTGGACGAGTGGACTGTAAAGTGGATCGAAAACTGGCTAGATCAACGGGCTCAGCGGGTAGGAATCAATGGCTCGATGTCTGGTTGGCAACCGGTAACGAGTGGAGTGCCCCAGGGGTCGGTCCTGGGGCCGGTTCTATTCAACATCTTCATTAATGATCTTGATGATGGAATAGACTGCGTGCTTAGTAAGTTCGCGGATGACACCAAGTTGGGGGGAATGTTAGATACTCTGGAGGGCAGGGACAGGATCCAGGGAGACTTGGACAAATTGGAACACTGGGCTGAAACAAACCTCATGAGGTTCAACAAAGACAAGTGCAAAGTCCTGCACTTAGGACGAAAAAATCCCATGCACTGCTACAGGCTGGGGACCGATCAGCTAAGTAGCAGCGCTGTAGAAAAGGACCTGGGGGTTATGGTGGACGGGAAGATGAATATAAGCCAACAGTGTGCCCTTGTTGCCAAAAAGGCCAATGGCATATTAGGCTGCATCAGTAGGAGTATTGCCGGCAGATCGAGGCATGTGATAATTCCCCTCTATGCGGCACTGGTCAGGCCACATCTGGAATACTGTGTCCAGTTTTGGGCTCCCCACTACAGAAAGGATGTGGACAAATTAGAAAGAGTCCAGCAGAGGGCAACAAAAATGATTAGGGGGCTGGGGCACATGACTTTATGAGGAATGACTGAAGGAACTAGGCTTATTTAGTCTACCGAAGAGAAGACTGAGGGGAGATTTGATAGCAACCTTCAACTACTTGAAGGGGTGCTCCAAAGAGGAGGGAGGTAGGCTGTTCTTGATGGTAACAGGAGACAGAACAAGGAGCAATGGTTTCAAATGACAACTGGGGAGGTCAAGGTTGGATATTAGGAAAAACTTTCTCACCAGGACGGTGGTGAAGGATTGGAATGGGTTACCTAGGGAGGTGGTAGAATCTCCATCTTTGGAGATTTTTAAGGCCTGGTTAGACAAAACCCTGGCTGGGGTGATTTAGTGGGAGTGGTCCTGCTTTTTAGCAGGGGGTTGGACTAGATGACCTCGTGAGGTCCCTTACACCCCTATGATTCAATGATTCTAAGGCATGGTGAGAATTTGTCTGTAATACTGTGAGAAATTCTGGTCTCCTATGTTTAAGGAAGATAAATTCAGACTGCAACAGTTGCAGGGAAGAGCTACTAGGGTGATTAAGTGAATGGAGAACCTACCGTAAGAGAGGAGATTTAAGGAGGTTGGGTTAACCCAAACAAGTCTGAGGGGAGGTATGATTCCTCCCTATAAAAACATCACATGGATAATCACCAGGGAAGGAGAAGAGTTATTAAAGCTAAAAGCCAATGTTGATAAAAGAACAAATGGATACAAACTGGTCATCAATGTTTAGGCTAAAAATAATAAGACCATTTCTAACCATCAGAGGAGTGGGGACAAAAAAAAATAACTTAACATGTTTCAAGACTGAGCTTGATAAATTTATGGATATACAGTGGCATGGATATACAATGATATATGACTTATTCATTTCTTCTTTTAGCAAATATCTCCAACAGCTGAATAAGGGACACTAGATGGGGAAGGCTCTGAGTTATGATATAGAATTCTTTCCCAGGTGTGTCTGTCTGGGTGGGTCTTGTCAACATGTTCATATTTAGGGTCAGGAAGAAATTTTCCCCCAGGTCAGAGACTTTGGAGATGGCCAGGGGAGGGGAGGGAGATTAGCTTTCTTCTATATTGGGTTACTCAATGGTTTAAATGAGAGTAAATGGAGGATTCTCTGTAACTTGATGTTTCTAAATTAAGTGTTGAGGCCTTCAGTAAATCATACAGAAGTTATGGGTCTGTTACAAAAGTGGGTACGATAAACAGGAAGTCACACTACAGGACCACGATCATCCATTCTGTCCTTAGAGTCTTTGTAGAGTTTTGTGACCACTGTTTGGTTTGAGTTGAAATCTGAGAGTAAGGAGCAGTGACTTTTGGCCAGTGACTCGTTTAACATTTCTAATTGTCAGTTTCTGCCATTCCATCTGGAAGCATAAAACTCCTGAACTTTCTCATTCCATAAAGATACCTTTACTCAATAATGCAATGTCAAAGAGGAGCTCTCTAAGTTCCTTTTCAGGACATCTGTATACATCTGATTACAAGCAATGCCCCTCTGCCTTATACATTGCACAAACAGGATAGTCTCTGTGCAAAAGAATAAATGGACACAAATCTGACATCAGAAATAACAACATTCAAAAACCAATAGGGGAACACTTCCATCTCCCTGCTTACTCCATTGACACTATGTTAATAGCCATACTTAGTCAAATGGATTACAAATCAAAGTTTCAAAGAGAAACCACAAATTGGAATTCATATGCAAATTTGACACCATTGCCTTAGGGTTAAATATATGTTTGGGTTTTTTTTCTTATTACAAAAGATGATTTTTGCGTTCTTTTTACTTCACCTCCCTCTAATATGCTATTCTCCACGGTTTGAATCTAAACTGCTTTGATTTGCTGTTACGGTCTGCCCTGATCCTATGACTTAACACTTCCCTGCACTTATTTTCCTCCCATTCTGTAAATTCTCCATCTTCAAGCATTTGATTAAGTGGGATTTTCTCCCGTGAAAGCTCATGCGATAATACATGTGTTAGTCTTTAAAAGTGCCACAAGACTCCTTGGCTGCGTCTACACTGGTAAATTAAGTCGACTTAAGCTTGCTTAAGATGACTTAATTTACCCTGCGTCTACACTACAGTTTCCTTAAGTCGACTTAAGCAGCTTGCTTAAGTTGCCTTAAGGAAAATAAAGTCGACTTAATGAAAATTAAGTTGACTTTATTAAACCTGTTTTCTAGTAGACCTAAGGCTTAAGTTGACTCCCTAGAGTAGCCAGTGTAGCCGTGGGGTAGCCCTAAGTTGACTACATGGCTACACCAATGCCTTCCCACCCTGCCCCTATGCCCTGCCAGGGTCCCTGACCCCCTTTACCCCATTGTACCTAAGTACAATGGGGCAAAGGCTGAGCCCCCTGGCATTGGGCAAGGGGTGCTCCCCTGCCCCTGTGGACCTGCCCTAGGTCCCTCTAGCCCCACAAAGTTGACCTAGAGCATCCAGTGTGGACGCTCTAGGCCGACTTTCTAAGTTCCCCTTTAAGTCGACTTTATTTTTAAGTGTGGACATACTAAATCGACTTAACTAGTCATAGCCCTTGTTAGTTTTGCTGAACTAGACTGACATAGCTACCCTTTGGAAGCAGTATTTAGCATTACATATCTGTTTGAGAGATCTTCACAATCAACTAAAGTTGGAGAACACAGAGAAAGAAAGTTAGAGGAAGTTAAGAAAGAAATGGTTCAGTATTGAAAGAGAAAGCTGTAGTCAGCTAAATGTGCAAAGGACTTTCGGACAAATGGTAAGGCAGCTTCCTATGATATATTTGCAGAATATAAGGAAAATGGATTGAAGTGGGATATGGGCGATTATTGGATTCTAGCATTTGGTATGTCCACTGGGACGCTATTGGAATGTTGACAATAATTCAGACCTATTACAATGACCTCTTTCAGAGACAAACCGTTATTCCTTTCCAACAGCAACAGGTTTTGGATAATATTGCACTTTTTCTAACGTTGGTACATAAGGAGTAGGACTAACTTGTGAGACCATTTGAGGATGTGGAGGTTTGTGCAACTGTCTTTTCACTGAAGAAAAGATCTTGCTTGGTGGTAGATGGTTTGACAACAGAATTTTATTAGAGGATTATGGATCCCCTCTCTATGGTTCTCTTGTTCTTTGAATGATACCTTGACTGAAGGAGATTTGGATCTTTGTTTCATGAAAGCCTTTAGATTTATTTTATTTTATTTGGACAAAAAGAGGATTTGGAAGATATCAGGAACTGGAGGCCTATTGCCCTCTTGAACACCTATAACAAAGTTTTGACTTGCTTTGTAGCCAAGAGATTGGGGAAAATAGCAGGGAAATTGTTGCATCCCAGTCACTCTGAAGACTGCGCAGTGGTGGGCACTTTGTATAGTTTTCAGGAGTTATCTGAAATTAGGTAATGAAGAAAATGGCAGTGTTATGTTTTGGCCTTATTTTTTGATCCTGCTTCTGTGCAATACACAAGATACAGTATATTTTTGGCCCCTTGTATACTTATTCAGCTGTAGCAGGCGCAGTGCTTAATATGAGGATGGGATTTTGAGGTGCCCTTTTGATCTTCCAGCAGAGTTGCAGGTTGTGATGAGCACTCCTGGTGTTATAGGGTGCGTCTACACTTACAAATTAAGTTGATTTAAGATTGCTTAAATCAACTTAATTTAATCTGCGTCTACACTACAATTTCCTTAAATTGACTTAAGCTGCTGCTTAAGTCAATTTAAGAAAATTTAAAGGCAACTTTATAAAACCTAGTATGAAGTCAACTTTACTGGCTACATCAACTTTATAAAGTCGACGTAGCCAGTGTAGACGCGGATTAGCCCTAAATTGACTTTAAGTTGATTTAAAGGGCTCCAGGGCTCCCCCACTGTCCTCCCTGCCAGGATGGCTGGCACAGCCAGAGCCTGGCATGCCCCCCACAGAGCAGGACACAGCACTGCCCACCCCACTTCGGCTATGTCTACACTTGTGAATTTAAGTCGACTTAAAGTCGACTTAGTTAAGTCGACTTAGTGTGTCCACACTTAAAAATAAAGTCGACTTAAAGGAGAACTTAGAAAGTCGACCTAGAGCATCCACACTGGATGCTCTAGGTCGAATTTGTGGGGCTAGAGGGACCTAGGGCAGGTCCACGGGGCAGGGGGGCACCCTTTGCCCAATGCCAGGGGACTCAGCCTTTGCCCCATTGTACCTAGGTACAATGGGGCAAAGGGGGTCAGGGACCCTGGCAGGGCATAGGGGAAGGGTGGGAAGGGTGGGAAGGGCTCTGTCCTGCCAGGTGGGAGGGCATGCCAGGCTACTCCTGTGCCCCCCCCCCCGGCAGGGAGGGCATTGGTGTAGCTCTGGGGTAGCCCTAAGTCGACTTAGGGCTACCCCATGGCTACACTAGCTTAAGTCGACTCTAGGGAGTCGACTTAAGCCTTTGGTCTAGTAGAAAGCAGGTTTAATAAAGTCGACTTAATTTTCACTAAGTTGACTTTATTTTCCTTAAGTCGACTTAAGCAAGCTGCTTAAGTCGACTTAAGGAAACTGTAGTGTAGATGCAGGGTAAATTAAGTCGACTTAAGCAAGCTTAAGTCGACTTAATTTACCAATGTAGATGCAGCCTTCTATGCCCTGCCAGTGTCCCTGTCCTGCTCAGCCCCATTGTACCCAGGTACAATGGGGCAAATGCTGAGCCCCCTGGCACTAGGCAAGGGGTGCCCCCCCCGCCACCGTGAACCAGTCCCAGGTCCACCTACCCACTAAAAGTCAACTTAGGCGCCCAGTGTGGACGCTCTAAGTTGATTTGGCAAGGTCCTCTTGGAGTTGACTTAATTTTATAGTGTGGACATGCTAAGTCGACTTAGCAAAGTTGACTTATTTTGACACGTGTAGACATAGCTATAGATATTTGGGACTCACCTTTAACGGTGATTCAGTAGCTGAGCTGAACTGGGAGAAGCAATTTGCCTCCTGTCAAGTTAGATGAAGTGGAAGAGATGGCTCCTGATGTTAGCAGAAAGGATTATGTTAATTTAAACATTACAGTTACTCTTTTTTCATTTATGTGGCACATGTGTATCCTCCTCTTTGAAAAATGTTGGTCATATTGAAATGGTTATTTTTTTCAAATGTTCTGAGTCAATAAATGTAACCTAGCAAAGAGAAGGATAGCCATTATGCCAATTAAAGAAGGAAGTTTGAGGACAGTATGCCCTGAAGCTTTCTTGGTGGCATTTTTTTTCCATAATGGTTTACTGAAGGCTGAAGGCAGGGGATGGCTTCTCATTTTCCAGTAGTCCTTAGAAATGTTATGGGGAAAGAAATGGTGTAAATGGTGGAGAAATAGGAGATTCAGACCTAAAAAAGCCAGGAGTGCTGTGGCACAGGACTCTTCCTTTGGTTTTCATTACAAACAGTGATTTTCACCTCTCTTAATCTCACCACTTTCTGGTATGTTGGTCCACACTGTTTGAATCTATACAACTTTTTAATTTGTTGAAGTAATCTGACCTGACTGATTATAGACCCTAAAAAGGTAGCTTTTTTCCTGCAACACCCAGCAGGCTTCCTCTTACTTACAATTAGAATTAAGAAGCACTTTCCATTGGTAAATAAAGGCAAAAGCATTCCAGCATGGTGGCTCATAGTTTAGGAGAATGCTATACCTACTAGAGATTACTTAATGAATATTTTTCATAATGCCATTTAGCAATATTGAATTGCTCAGAAGTTCTTCTGAATAGGGCATTGTTGTACCTTTGAAATAGGAGCTCCCTTCAAGTACAGGGGTATACTGTGGTATTTCATGGTAAACTGTATGTTACAGTTGACCTATGAAGGAAGTACATAAAAGATAAAGGTTGCATGCTATGGATCAGAGGAGACAATGGAGGAGTTTTTGTTAATCTCCTCTGTTAACATCCATTTGTGTTTCGATCAGCATTGGGGGTGGAAGAAGAAAGAGAGAATGACTCCATTGCATGGTGGTTAGAGCACTTAGGTGGGAGACCAGGATCCCGTTCATTGGTGTCAATGACTTTTAAAAATGATTTAGCCACTTTGAACAGCTTCAACATGAGAGCCTCGGGGAGCCCTATGTTAGAATATCCCACCAACCAATGGTATCTACCTTAAAGGTGACAAATTCCAGTTCAAATCTCTCTCCCCGCCCCAGCTGAAGTTCCTTTGTGAATCTAACCTCAAACACATACTTGTCTGACAGAGGTAAGACCTTTGGTGAAGGTCTTAGCTCTATCTTCAGTGCTTGAAACACTGGGGTCTGACCTTGAATGGGGCTTCTAGGTGCTACAGTAATGTTAATAATATACCTGAAATGCAAAACAGAAGAAAATTCTGGTCATGGCAATAGAAGAAATGAGTGGAGGGCCTTCTGATTAGATGGTGTGTCCCTATTCATTAGTCATGCCCACTACATCTGGGTGCTAGAGTTAAGACAATGGAAACCCAACTGAAGAGTGTTGACTGGAGAGAAGATCAGAAAGTTGTGAGAAGCCAGAGGGCTAGGAAGGTCTGGGAATGGCTACTCAGCAAAGAAAAGTGACACCCCCCCCTCCACCAAAGCCCAAGGAGGGGCTGGGAGAAAAGATGGAGAGGAGCATGAGAAGGGTGAAAACTAAATCCAGAGGGCGGCAGAAGCATGCTTCAGTTAGAGACGACAAGGCAGACTTGGAAAGGAGGAGCTGGGCCCAGTTTGAGATTGGGCTCAAGATTTTGTGTTTTGTTCATTTTGGATTTAGATTTACTGGGAAGGATGGGCTCTTGTTAATGACTTAGCTGGAGGGCCAAGTTACTGCATTGTCACTCCATAGACCACCGAAGTCCAGAGGGAAAGGAGCAAAGAGGGTACATCCCAGGTCTTGCCATGAGGAGGTGCTCTGGGATGGAGAGGTAATTTTTTTCTGAACAAAAGTTTCCAATTTTAAAAAATGATTTTTTTCTAGTCTTTGCTCATCTTTCACTCAGACAAATGCCCAATGCAATAAATAGGACTTTTGCCTGAATAAAACTAACTAAAGGCCAGACTGTAAATTTACAGTCTATTCTCTGAGAGATGGCAATAATTACCCAGGCCTTGGGGCAGACCAGGGCTGAGATTCAATCATAATTCCCTCCTTCCCACTGTGCTCAGGGAAGGGAATGAATGACTTCATCTCTTTTTCATGGAGCAGCAGCTTACTACAGACAGCCACCGAGTGTGAGCTGTGATGAAGAAACAAGGCTTCTCATATTTCCATCCTGTATTCACATTCTCCTGATCCTATAGGGGAGGCTTGGGTTCTTAGTTGGAAACTTGAGTGGTGTATTAGCTTCACACTGTCTCTCCACATGGGGTGAATTTCTTGTAGAAAGTGCTGACTGCATAGTCTTGCCTGCCAGTGAAGGACAATGTTTCTCTTGCATTATAAATAGTACCACACAGCAGACTGGGAGCTGAGGATTAGGGTCCATAGAGTGCATGACAGATCTTCCCAGTGCCATAGTAATAAAACATAGTTCTCAGTATTCAATAGGCAGAAACCTCATAATTTGCTACCTCATCTTGCCAATTAAATAATAAAACAGTTTGGTTTTATCTTGGCCAGATAAACATAGTCTTCTAGGGCTAATGAGGCTCGTCATATAAAGGGATAACATTCTCTTGCTTTAATTACAAGAAATAAACATATGGTATGGGATGGGATGTTACTATCTTCTGTTTTTATTCATTTTGAGAAATTTCTGCAGTACAGTTTACTGCTAATGATTAAAAAATGAACAAATAAATACAGCTTTTTTTCCTTGTTTGGTCACAGTATACCTTTCTTATTGATATGTTAGGGCTTTAACTGCACAGTACATTTAAAAAATCCTACATTACATACAACATGCCTTGCATTAGCAGTACATGTACAATGAGCTGTGAAAATTAAAATCCTTACTAATAGAATCTTCTGTCCTGAATGAGGTAAAGGTGCTGTGAGAGGGAAGTTAATGAAATTGAATAAATATGCAAAGGAAGAATGAATTAAGGCTGCATAAATTATCTTAATTCTGGTATTTGTAAACTTTAGAGCAATTTGCATTGCAGCCTTATTGTTGTGAAACCTGTATAATAAGTTGTAATACAAAGTAGAATTTCTTATGTAGCCATACAGATGTGAAATTAAAACATGTGCAATCTTAAGACTTTGCTTGATTTTTATGAACCAAAACTTTATCAAGGCATCTTGAGCCCAGTCACCCTTTGGCCCCCTAAATATGCTTCACTCTGGGCTGTATCTTACTCTGAGAAGCTGTCTTGAAATACCAATTCCAAATAAGTATAGCTCTAAACCAACTCAGGTGACATTCATTCTGTAGGCTTTAGGTTTAATTTGGAGAATTAAAATCTTGTAAAATTGTGAATAGTTAAAGTTTTGGAGGGTTTTTTTTATGATTTTATTTTTAATATTTGTCCAGCAGTATATAGAAATGTTCATTCTGTTTAGTTTCTCATCTCAGAATATCAGTAGGTTACCTGATGATCGTGTTTACAAGTATATTCATGGGGAGAAAATATCAGCTACTAGTGGGCACTTTACTCTAGTAGGCATAAGAACCAATGGCTGGAAGCTGAAGCCAGACAAATTCAAATAAGGCTCAAAATTCTAAGGGAGAGATAGGTCAACCATTGGAAGAAGCTATGAAGGAAAGTGGGGGAGTCTGCATCTATTGATGTCTTCACATCAAGACTGGATGCTGCTCTGGAAGATATGCTTTAGTCAAACAAATTGCTGGACCCAATACAGGTGTAACAGGATGAATTTATGGCCTGTGTTTTACAGGAGTCAAAGTTGATGATCTAATGGTCCCTTTGTCCTCAAAACCTATGAGCCTAAAGCAAAGAATAGATGTTCCTTTTTAAGAGATTTGTGCATAAATCTAAATACAATAACTGCTTAGGCCCGTGACAAAATAAGTCTCTTATTGTTCTTTTTTCATAACAGCACTGCAAATCCAGCACAACTAAGAATGAATGAGCTGGATTCTTCTTCATCAACAGAAGTAGTGTGGAAATTTCACTCAGGGGCACCTGTACAAATGGATTGAGAAATCAAATTGCACATACATTGCTAAGGGCCACATTTTGCTTGCAAAAGCCAATTACAGATGGCACACAAAGAAACAATATTTGTAAACTGAGCACATTTCATACAAAAGTCATTGAATTCTAGCCAAATAGAACCACAATGAGGATATTTTTATGGAGTGGAACCACATTTTTAAAAGGGCAATTCTGTATCTTTCACTTGTTGGGATATTTAATTGTGTGTGTGTTTGTTATATATTTTGTACCCAGCTCTTTAATTGCTGACCCAACCATAGCAAAGTTTAGGAGTAGGTAACAAATTCTCAGTATGCAAATACTCCAACACTGACTAATCTTTCAATTATTAATTACTATTAATAGAGATATTTGCTTCTGCACTTATTTCTAAAGCTTAAAGTAATGTTTGTACTATGTTGCCATGAGCTAGAAAGGACTCCTGCAGTGCATCTTGAAGAATTTCTAGGCTTTCATCAAATATTAGTCAGCAGCACTGAACATATGTTTAATTAACTAATAGTTATGATTGACCCTCCTCATCCCCCTACTGGGATTTCTTATACAACTATATAAGAATAAAACCAAATAAACTGAGCAATGGGCAAACTATTGCCGTTGTTTCTGCAACCAAAGGGGACCCAGATGTACCTGGGATTTGTTAAAGGGAGTGTGGGGGTCCACAACATATAGCTTCCAGAATCCCTAACCCTGAGTGAGGGTCCCACCTCCCCCCATTAGCATTCCACAGGGTGAAGGCTTTTCATGTTTAAGAATGAGTCTGAATTGGAAGGTGATATGGTTAAAGTGCCATCAGCACTATACCCCATCCTAACCCATTTATCAGATTATGTTGATCCTGTAGGCATTACACTACATGTTCTACTCACTGCAGCAAAACACATACTCTTCTTCCCCTACCCCTGGGGGGCTTGGGGAGCAGTGGCACCCTGGCAAGAGCACTAACCTCTCCCAGACCTGCCCCTTTTCCCTGCCCCTCTTCCTACCACTACATGCAGCAGAAGGACCTTGACTGGCTGGCTGCTATTCTCCCACCACATGGGTCCAGTGGTGGTGCCCTAGTTGAAGTGCAGCACCTCCTCGCTTTTCTCCTCCTAGTACCACACTTTCTCCCAACCCTCTCTTGCCTGCCTAGCCCCCGACGTGGCTCTCAGAGCCAAAAAGTTTCTCCACCCCTGACTTATGTGCAACTACTCTAGCTTAGATGTGGATGGGGCTGGATGATTTGTGCAGAAAAATGAATGACGTTTCTGTTCCCCAATGAACCAGCACTCGTGGGAAGAACTGTTTATGTTGTGGGTAAAATCCTGACCCCACTGAGTTATGGCAAAACTCCCATTGAATTCACTGTGCCTGGATTTCACCTTTGGATCTTATTTCCTCCCTCCCTTCCCACAGTTTTACAGTGGCACAGCTCCATTGACTTCGCTAGAGTCGTTCCTGGTTTACCACTAGACATGAGATCAAAAAGGTCCATTCTCTGTCCCCAGTGTAGCTGAGGCTGGACATGCAGGGTTAGCTCTGATTTCCTGGTTTTTCTCAGACAGTGAAGAATAGTGGAAACAAATTAAAGGCATAAAGAAGCAATTAATTCTCTTTGTTAACCTGAAAACCTGACCACTGTCACCTACTGCTCTGTTGCTTCACTTCATTTCTCAGCAAAGACTTGAAGATAAAATGTAGATAGGTTTCATATTACAAATTCATTATTGCTATTGAGTAGATGACGTATTTATTAGTAAACTAATAATAATAATACCTAGTTTTTAAGTAGTGTTTTTTTATTAGGGGGCCTCAAAGGACTTTACAAAGAAGGGCTGTACCATTATCCCTATTTTACAGATGGGGAAATTGAGGCACAGTATAGTCATCCAGAAGGCCTATGACAGAGCCAGGAATAGAATTCATGTTATCTAAGTCCCAGGCCAGTGCTCAGAAATAGAATCCTAAATCATTAAAAATGAACTAAACATATCAAAACAAATATAATATGGTAACTCCATGGAATTCTCAAGTTATCTGCTTTTTGGCTAACCTGCAGTATGTCATTGATACAAATGCAGAGCCAGGTTGTCCATGTTAATACATGATGCTAAAAAAGGAGCAAAAAAGCCGTTACAAATGTTCAATCTTATCAAACCAATAAAGAGTGCTACATGTTCTAGACACTGTGTATTAGTACATTCACTATTAGTACCTGCATATATTCATTATGCACTATTGAAACAGGTTTTGGTCCTTATGTGGTAGGAAGATGAAAAGGACTTGCCCTCCTGTTATCTCTCATAGCTCAGGAACACAAGGAGTACAGAAGAGTGCAAAGTGACATCTCCCTCTGACCATAGGACCTGAAGAGCCAAGGTCACTCTGCTTTGGTCCACAGAGTGGCTTAGGTTCTGAAGTGGGGGCAGGCTGCTCCGTTTCTAAAATATAACTTGCCAGCCTGCATTGTATGCTGGGGAAGTTGAGGAGAATCTGTTGCTTTTGAGACAGTGCAAGCTACTTGACTGTATACAAATGAGTTAATGTTTGCATCACAGTTGATTTCATACCCTGTTCTTGTTTATATTTTAACTCATCTAAAGGGGGGCAGAGCAATACAATGTGCCTTAGGTGTCCAGCCACAATGTGAATAGTGAATTATGACTAGCATGTGTTCAAAAGAGCCAACTCAGTAATTAGCTCTTGGACAATCTCCAGACTGAAATGTGTTCATATATACAACAGAAACCAATGAAATGAACAAATTTGTAAATCTCAAAGTCTGCCTTCAGATAACTCACTTAACTGGAGAATAGCTTAATTATTAAATTCGTTGTGGGAAGCTAGTAATTTGTCCAGCTCTTCTCTTTTTTTTTTTTTTTTTTTTTGAGCAGTCTGGGAAAGTGTGTTCCCTCTGAAGTCTGCTATTCAGATCAAGTTCTTTTTTTATTTCTCCATTAAGGCCTCAATTTAGAGTTGAGCACATGCTGGAGTGTTTTGACGAATTGAGTTATAAACTTTAATTGCTGTATATTGTGCCTGTTTAGGAGACTCAGATGTTTTCCTGATTTCCTTCTCATTCTGTCTAAGACTGCTAAAGAAAATACAAACACACCCAAACTTTCAGAACAAAAGTAGGCCCCCAACTGCTAGCATACATGTGTAGTGCAACACAAAACCTGGGGACCTTTGAATATAACTTGAATAATCCAATGAAATAGACAAACCTGGATAGTTGTTACCTTAATCACATAATCTATCTCATGGAGGATAGCATTCACATCTTCTAGTTTTACAGACTCTGGTTCCAAACATAAACAGACTGTATAGGTTTATATACTTTGTCTAGCTCAAAAAGTGAAATTAGGTGTCTTTCCTAGATACTGGATGAAACTGAGCATGGATCAAGTCAGGTTGACTGTGACTTGTGCCAGATAAGATTGGCAATGATTATGGTGGTTTGAAGGAAGCAACCACAGGAGTTAGTAAAGGCTAGTCAGCCTCTGTGACTAAGGGTGCTTACCCATAATCTGTTACCAAAGTTTGCAACTAAGTATTGATTAAATGACACATTGCGGTGGTTGTGATCATGAGATACCTTTGCTAGAGCTCACTTAGCTTTTGACAGGGAACCTCTCTGAGGTTATGTCTACACTTATAAAGTTAAGTCAACTTAACAGAGTGGCTACAGTTTAAGTCGACTTAAGTTGACCTTGTTAAGTCAACTTAACAGTAGACGTAGCTGTCCATACTGGCATTAAGTTGACTTAATAAGGTCAACTTAGCGCTATTCCCCGTCCACACTGGCTTTACATCGATTTAAGAAGTTGACTTAAGGCTTAAGTCAACCTTCAGAGGTGGTGTTATTAAGTTGATTTAAGCTGTTATTAAGTCGACTTAAGGAGGCATTTAAGTCGACTTAATAAAAGCCCAGTGTGGACACAGCTTTGTGTGGGTCAACTTAAGTGTCCTTAAGTCGACCTAAGTTGCTAGTGTAGACGCACCCGAGAGAGGACTTTCTCTGCGAAGCCCACTCCATTTTTTTAATTGGACGAGTGCCTCCTGATGGTGTTGTTATTAGGGAATTTAGCTCAAGTGGCCCCTGTCCTTGGCTCACGCTCTGCTACTCCTCAGGCTACTCAGTCATCCAGCTGAGCACCACTGTCTGTGTAGCCCCCTTCCAGGAGAAAGTCCCACTGGTAAATCTCAGCCACTAGTCTACAATGGCCACAAGTTTTGTGTCTCTCTTGGCACACATTGTCCACGTCCCTGGGTTGCTTCTTCCCTGCAGCCCCTAGGCTTTTCCACACTCTCACCCTCAGGGTCACTCTATCCATCTGGCCTTGCTGTCCTGCTGGAACCTCCACTGCATTCTGTCCCACATAGTCCCTTCACCTCCAGACCACTCTTTGGACCTTTGCTGCTATCCACCTCTTCAGCACCTCAGTCTCCTGGTCCACGCCCAGTAGCTCACAGGGAGCTCTCCAGTGTGCTGACTCCCTTAGTCAGCCAGCTAGGGAGGGACCTGCTCTTTATGCTCCCTGATCCCATGCTAACTGCCTGACTCTGCTGCTCACCTTTATACTGGGATTCTGATTCTTCATTGGCTCCACAGCTGTCCCGCCTGATTGGTTGTTAATCTCTGCCCCATCATAGTATGCTTCAGTTTCTCTTCCCTCACTTCTATAGGACTTGGGAAGTCCCAGAGGATTGGAAAAAGGCAAATATAGTACCTCTCTTCAAGAAAGGGAAAAAGGAGGATCTGGGGAACTACAGACCGGTCAGCGTCACCTCAGTCCCTGGGAAAATCATGGAGCAGATCCTCAAAGAATCCATCCTGAAACACTTGGAGGAAAATAGAGTGATCAGAAACAGTCAATATGGATTCACCAAGGGCAAATCATGCCTGATCAACCTGATTTTCTTCTATGATGAGATGACTGGATTTGTGGATGAGGGAAGAGCTGTTGACATGGTATACCTTGACTTTCGCAAGGCTTTTGATACGGATTCCCACAGCATTCTCATCGGCAAGTTAAGGAAGTATGGGTTGGACGAGTAGACCGTTAGGTGGATAGAAAACTGGCTAGATCAATGGGATCAGTGAGTAGGAATCAATGGCTCGATGTCTAGTTGGCAACCGGTAACAAGTGAAGTGCCCCAGGGGTCGGTTCTGGGGCCGGTTCTATTCAACATCTTCATCTTGATGATGGGATAGACTGCTTGCTTAGGAAGTTCACGGATGACACAAGGCTGGGGGGAATGTTAGATACTCTGGAGGGCAGGGACAGGATCCAGGGAGACTTGGACAAATTGGAACACTGGGCTGAAACAAACCTCATGAGGTTCAACAAAGACAAGTGCAAAGTCCTGCACTTAGGACAGAAAAATCCCATGCACTGCTACAGGCTGGGGACCGATCGGCTAAGTAGCAGCGCAGTAGAAAAGGACCTGGGGGTTATGGTGGATGGGAAGATGAATATGAGCCAACAGTGTGCCCTTGTTGCCAAAAAGCCAATGGCATATTAGGCTGCATCAGTAGGAGTATTGCCAGCAGATGTGATAATTCTTCTCTATTCGGTACTAGTCAGGCCTCATGTATCCAGTTTTGGGCGCCCCACTACAGAAAGGATGTTGACAAATTAGAATGAGTCCAGCGGATAGCAACAAAAATGATTAGGGGGCTGGGTCACATGACTTATAAGGAGAGAGTCAAGGAACTAGGCTTATTTAGTCTACAGAAGAGAAGACTGAGGGGAGATTTGATAGCAACCTTCAACTATTTGAAGGGGTGCTCCAAAGAGGAGGGAGCTAGGCTGTTCTCAGTGGTAACAGAGGACAGAACAAGGAGCAATGGTTTCAAATTACAGCTGGGGAGGTCACGGTTGGATTCTTTTCTCTATACCCTTTAAGGCAAAGACAAACCAAGGGATCACTGCAGGGTCCAATAAGATTTGATGGATTGGCAAGGAAATTCTAGTGGATGCTGAAGAATTCACTATATTGAATAGTTTATATGTACTATTATATTACAGTGTCTTCAGTATGCCCAGTAGTTGCAATTTAGACAATAACTCCTGGAATGTTTGCTAGTCATCCATAGTTGTAATCAAGCGCATGATGATAGTTTTGTTGGGTGAAGAATCTGGGAGGAGGAGTCTAGAACTTAGCTTCTCCTATTGGTAGAAAGTCATTTTTTTCCCCTTTAATATCCATTGCTGCAAATCTCCATTACTTCTGTAACACTGGGCCAGGAAAGATTGACCCTAGCAGGCTGAAATAACACAAAATCTGACTTATTACAGATAATTCTTTCATGGGTGACTGGCTGGAGAGACTTCCCCACATGCTGAGGGTTTAACTGATCGCCATATTTGAGGTCGGGAAGGAATTTTCCCCCAGGACAGATTGGCAAGGGCTCTGGGGTGGAGGTCATCTTCATGGTTTCCTCTGAGAGATGCAGTTTGAGTCTCACTTCCCTCATTTTCCAGTTGTGGGAGGAAAAGGAGCAGCATATGGAGGATACATCCCCAGTAAATGCTTAGAAGCTGAAATATCTGCTATGCCCATCTATCTGGGCATAAGACCATCACAGATAGCTCAAGGTTTAAAGCTTGTGGGCTGAGAGTCCTCCATTCCAAGTGATTGAGTGACCTCACAGGGGGTTCTTCGTTCCTGCACCATCCTTATCTAGTAATTTTAAAAAATATTCCAAAACCAAAATATTATACATTACTACTCCTCACATACTATCCAATAGTTGGAAGAACAAATCCAAGGACTCTCACAAATGTAACTCATTAAATGGCTGCTCATTGGCTGATCATTGTGGACCAGAGAGGTGAGGGAGTGAGTTAAAACCATATCACCTGGCAAATTCCTAAACATTAAGGAGACAATGGTTGTTCACACCCTCCCGTCTAAGACATTTCTCCAGAATGACACAAGTTAAAGTATGGATATAACATCAAATTCTTAACTTCTAATCAAAATAGAATTCCTAGACATAAACTATATAATCATTCCTAGCAAATGACTACCTTTCTATTGATACTAAACATGACATAGTTCCTATGGATTATAGCATTTATGAGATATCCATAGAAAATAATATCATAAATGCTTCCCTAAATCCAGACAGTGTCACACTGTGCCCACATGCCCTGCCCTTTGGGGGGCATGCCAGGCTCCCCATGTGCTCCCCCTGCAGGGAGGGCATTGGTCTAGTCCTGGGGTAGCCCTAAGTCGACTTAGGGCTACCCCAGGGCTACACTGGCTTAATTCAACTTTAGAAAGTCGAATTAAGGCTTAGGTTGAGTAGAAAGGTTGTTTAATAAAGTCGACTTAATTTTCATTAAGTCGACTTTATTTTCCTTAAGTCGACTTAAGCAAGCTGCTTAAGTCGACTTAAGCAAAGTGTAGTGTAGACGCAGGGCACATTAAGTCGACTTAAGCTACTTAATTTACCAGTGTAGACGCAGCCGGGGACTTTAAAGGGGACTGAAGCTTATTGAGACTCTCATAGAGTATTCCATCCACCATCATACTCTTAAAATGAAATTGTTTTGGCCAACTCCTGAGCCAGGAGAGACATAGAGTTTCAGGCACACATGGCAGTTCAGGTACTCATGTGCTTCTATTTCCACAAGGACAAAGTGGTTTGGAGACAACAAACAAAAGTTCATCCATAAAATGGTGTCTAAGTATCACTAAAACTAGGCAATTGTCTTAAATCTGTTCTTCCTGAGCTGTAATACATGTATGGAGAAAAGAAACTACACACTCAGAAATATTGCCCTTGTGATAGAGTGCTCAGAAGGCCTGGAGACGTAGTGATTAACACACCTGACTTCCAATCCCTTACTTCCCTGACCAGATGGCAGAAGTGCCTGGTTCCTGATCTTAGGTTAGGAGCCTTCTTGCCTCCACCTGTATCTGGGCTTCAGCCCTTAAAAGGGTGTGTTAGGAGTATCCAAACCCTCCCTCTCCACCAGGTATCAGGCCAGGGTCCTGTGGGAAGCAACACTGTCATGGTCCCTTAATGACAGACTAACTCCACTGCGCCAGGTTACTTCCGACCTATATAGCTTCAGTCTGGCGCATGGCCTTTCTAGTCCAGTCCATAGCGGTTCATTAGGAGTACTGCTACTTTATGGGCCTTTTGAGGCATCCTGCTACAGGCTAATGTCCTTCTGAGGAGGGCAGAAGTAAGGCAGGAGGGGCCTAGACTCTCCATAGTGACCTTACAGTCAAATAGTGAAGTTCAGTCACTGCTGGGTGCTCCTCAGTCTCTCTCAGTCAAGGATTCAGTGTTTCTCCCTCAGCAGATGTCCCATGTGCCAGGTTTATAGTGAGTCTTCCCGCCCATAGAATGGCAGAGCTACTTCCTGTCTCTCCACCAGTGAGCTCTGATCTGAGCTGGAGGATCTTTCCTTTTTATTCCCCCTCCAAATCTGACAACTGGCTGCAGGTATAGCAGGGCGGGACTCGATGGGCAGGGCTAGCTAGGCCCATAGGCCCTTTTACTGTTGGCTTGAAGTTTCCCTGCTCCATCACACCCCTGCTTTAGTACAGTGACTGGACTACCTCTTTCAGTCTGTCTCCATGCCTGTTGGCAATAGCTGGACGTTCTGAAGGCCAGTGTGATGGGGTGAACCTACCCCACACTAAAGCAGCGCAGCCAGATTGCGCAGGTCCTAGGGAGAGGGCAGCCATGGCTGCCTTCTTGTCAGGACCTCTGCGGGTCCCAGGGAGAAGGCAGCAGTGGCTGCCTTCTTGCCAGGACCCCCAATGGTCCCAGGGAGAGGGCAGCCACGGCTGCCCTCTTGCTGTGACCCCAAGGCTTCCTGGCAAGAAGGGAGCTATGGCTCCCCTATCCTGGGGAACCACAGCTCCCTTGTCCCCAGCCCTAGGTCGACTTAAGGAACTAAATCAACCTAGGGTGTCCACACCAGTTTTAGGTCAACTTAACAAATCGACTTAGCCATTAAGTCAACCTAAATGGCATAGTTATTAAGTCAACTTAAGGAAGCCCTTAAGTCAACTTAATGAAAGCCTGGTGTGGACAGAGACTAAATTAAGTCGATTTAAGTCTCCTTAATTGGACCTAGCTTGCAAGTGTAGACATAACCACTGTGAGAGCTGATCAGAGCTAACCTGCGGACATGGACAATGGCTTGCAGACTCCAGAATCCTCCAGAGAAGTAGCTAGCAGCCCACATCGAAGGTGAGGAGACCTGGACAGAGACTGAACTGGAGGACAACGCCCTGCCTGGATAGGAAATAGCCCAGGGGTCTGGGTTGTGAAGCCCGGGGTCATACGGCTGGGAGCCAGTGTGTTTTGGTCTGGATCCCTGCTGGCTGGATGCCATAATCCCGGCGCCATAGAGACCTGGGCTAGGGCTCAGTGGAGCGGGAGGGCCTGAGCGCCCGGGTGCCACACCCCCGCTACTAGGCCCTACTGACCAGACCCGAGGGCCTGGATATTGAGTCTGTTGCCGCTAGGCCATACTGTCCTCACCCGAGGGTTTGTATATTGACTTGTTGCCACTGGGCCGTCCTGCACCAACCCAAAGGGTGGTGTTTGCTAACTTTGTGGCATTGCGGAGACCTCCTTTGTGCTTGCAGCCCCAGCTTTTCCCCACCTGGGAAGCGAGTGAGGGGAACACAGTCTGCAACAGCCAGGCTATTTCATTCCAAAAACAGACTAAATGGATAACTCTGAATCACACTGCCCTTCCAGCTGGCAGATATACCTCATACACTGACCATCAAGACTTACTGTACCAGAGCTCAAGCATGATCCTTGGCCTGTTTTCATAAAGTGCTGATAGCTGAAATCTGCCAGACTGCTTGCTTCATGGAGCAATCTGCTCGTGTTTGTAAACTATTATGCAATGGACTTGGCTGCTAGATCTGAGACCAGATGCAGAAGACCAGCTCCAATCTCTGTTTGATTCAGCTGTCACTCCTCATTCCCACCATTCCAAAGAGGATACTGTTTGCCAGTCATCAACAATGGGCTCCATGCTGATTTCATACTCAAAGAAAGAACGCTTATTTGCCTGACAGTAACTGTTTCTTCAAGATGTTATAGTCACAATGGGACCCATGTTCTACCCTCCATGCCTGTTTTTTAAGTCCTCAGCTAACATGGGCTTCAGATTAAGAGAGAACTGAGGGAGGGTTGCAACCACTTTGCCTTTTATTCTTTCACCTGGGAATATGAGGCAGCTTAAGGCATATGCACAGCCCCAGCTGACTATACAACTATTCAAAAGATCCCAAACTCATATGCATGAGGTGCCCGTGTAACCTTTGGGTGGGCTAAAATTAATTCAATTGCCCTTCTCCAGTGCCTTACAGAAATACACCCCAATCCCTATGTAGAAAGCAGCTGGAGACCCAGGATCCAGTCTGTACAGACTCACAGCAAAGTTTGCGCAGAGTTACCCTCCCACATTAAAATACTACTAAAAACAAACATAACAATGAACTTTATTAACTACTAACTAAATAAACCTTATCCTAAGAAAACAAAATACAATTAACCAAGAACAATCCCTACAGAAACCCCGCATGAAAGATATCCAAGAGTCCCAAAGTCCAGGTGGAGTTCACCCAACTCTCAGCTACAGTCTTTGTTCCAGTGTAGAAGCTTGAGTGGCAAGAAATAGCTGTCCTCTTCTTCCTTTGCAGGAATCTTCTGTAGCATTCCATGCAGGCTTTTCCTTCTCCTTTGCAACCAGCCCTCAGTCCCATATGCATGTCTGCAAAGTCTGTTGCAGATGACTCCATTAGAGGGAGAAATCATCTTGTTCACTCCTGGCTCAGCTTCTCTCCTGAAAACTGAGCACATGGGCTCTTCTCAAAGCAGCTCTAGCCTGCTGTCTGCACAGACTGCTGCTCTCATGTCATCTCACTGACACACCACATCACACCAGCAGGGTACCCTGTGGAGCATGCTCAAAAATGCTACCACTCCCTGCCTCTAGAAGTTTCTTGTTGTGGGTAGCTAATCTGCCCAGCAGCAATAACCCACCTTCAGTAGGTCTCTTAAAGAGATAGTCCTTTCTAGGCATATGGGTTACACCTGCACATCTATAATGGGATCCACACTGAAATGACAGGTCAGATAAAGAGAACAATGCAGGCAGAAAAGCAGCAACTGAATAAATCATGTGAGAAATCTGGGACTCAACATGGGGAGAGCACACTCTCAAATTTCATATAGAGCTTGGTCCAACATTAAAGGCAGATGGCTCAGACCCTTAATGCACTACACAACCAGTCAAAAATATGTATCTTCAAGTTATAAGGAATAGAAATCCAAAGTAATCTTGGTAGTAGCATGAATAAGAAAGCAAACAAAACAGTACTTTATAAAATATTAATTGTTCTCCATTATATCAAAAGGAAAAAAATATTGAATACCATATTCACTGTTAAGTTCCAAAGGGGTAGCCATGTTAGTCTAGTTCAGAAAAACAAACAGGGAGTCTGGTGGCACTTTTAAAGACCAATAGATTTATTAATTGCATGAGCTTTCATGGGAGAAAATCCCACTTCAGATGCTTGAAGATGGGAATTTACAGAACAAGAGCAAAATAAATGTAGGGGAGTATAAATTATGGGATCAGGTCAGACTGTTACAGCAAATCAAATCCGATTTTTGGATTAAAAAAATCCATTGTTTGAATCCAAACAACTGCTTCGATTTGTTGTAACAGTCTGACCTGATCCCATAATTTATACTCACCTACATTTATTTTGCTCTCTTTCTGTAAGTTCCCATCTTCAAGCATCTGAAGTGGGATTTTCTCCCATGAAAGCTCATGCGATAAATAAATTTGTTAATCTTTAAAAGTGCTACCAGACTCCTTGTTCGTATTTGCTGAAATTCTTCTGTATATTTTCTTTTAAAATGGTTCAGCGCTAACAAATCTAAACCCACAAAGCTTTGGTGAATACATAGAAGTAGGAATACTGAAGTCAATTAATTAAATTATTGTAGAATTGTCAAAGTGAACAAGTAGGCCTTCCCAAATGAAACAGGTGTGACTTTTCTGATGGTTTCTTAAATCGGTAAGACAATGAAGTGGTTTCAGGCAATTGACTCACTAATTTCACTGTAAGCAAAATCCAGGTTTTACTGATGAAAACTAGTCTTGATTTAGAGAACACACGTTGTGTGGGAACTGAAAGTCAAAGGGTAAATATAATTTTTTGCAGAAATTATCCCTGAGTTGAATCATACCAATATTATCATTAGCAATCACACTTCCATTAGGGAGAAGGCTGGAGAAAGAGTGAGGCAATGTGAATATTGTGGCAAATCAATGGGAAAACTGGGGGAGCTGTTACAGAAAGAGGTGTTAATTACTTGATTCCCATTATATTCTTCTCTAGTTTAAATAAGTTATAAAAAAGCTAAAAGTTGTTTTGAGAGGGGACTGGCAGAGTCAGGAGATTGGCAGTAAGATGTTAATGGTTACACCAACAGATCCTCACATCCTATCCCAACCGAGTTGATGATGACCCATCCTTTTTGTTGGTGGTTGGGCTGAGTCCAATTCCTAGCGGAGAAGTGGCTACACCTCAAAACCACTGCCATGGTTAGCAGCTGGAGCAGGGAGACAAGAAGCAAGAGCTGAACTGGCAGACTATTGACTATTATAACTAGCAGTCCACAAGGACTTGACATCTATAAGAGTTTCTCTCCAGCTGCTTGTGAACAGTAACCATATCCAGTGCCACAGAAGCAGCTTCTCCAAACCAAATTTGATTTATTTGCCCAAAAGGAACACAGCTCTTGCAGGTAGATTAAAAACAACAAGAAGACCTATATGTCTATTATTTTACCTATGCCTGGCATTCCCCATGAGCCTTTTGATAAGCATAATTTAGTCTTGGTGCTCCCCTCCCCCACCCATTTGGGACTAAGTTATAGCCTGCTTGCAATAGACACTGACTCTCAGTCAGTGTCTGTGTCAGTCCACAATAGGCTGTGTGTGTGCACGTGTGAGTGCCTCATGACAGGCTGACTACCTCCCCTGCTTCCCTTTCTATCAAGAGCATCTATGTAACCAGTCAGGGTCTTCTGATCTTTTAGGCCAGGGTCTCCAGCTTAGCAAACAGCCCTGTCAGGAGCATTGAGGTTGAGGAGTTACTCTTCCAAGCAACATATCTGGGAAGCTGGATATGAATCAACAGTGTGCTCTTGTTGCCAAAAAGGCCAATGGCATTTTGGGCTGCATCAGTAGGAGTGTTGCCAGCAGACCGAAGGGATGCGATTATTCCCCTCTATTCAGCACTGGTGAGACCGCATCTGGAATACTGTGTCCAGTTTGGGGCTCCCCACTACAGAAAGGATGTGGACAATTAGAAAGAGTCCAGCGGAGGACAACGAAAATGATTAGGGGGCTGGGGAATATGATTTACGAGGAGACACTGAAGGAACTAGGCTTATTTAGTCAGCAGAACAGAAGACTGAGGGGGGATTTGATAGCAACTTTCAACTACTTGAAGTGGTGCTCCAAAGAGGAGGGAGCTAGGCTGTTCTCAGTAGTAACAGAGGACAGAACAAAGAGCAATGGTTTCAACTGACAGCTGTGGAGGTCGAGATTGGACATTAGGAAAAACTTTCTCACTAGGAGGGTGGTGAAGCATTGGAATGAGTTACCTAGGGAGGTGGTGGAATCTCCAACTTTGGAGATATTTAAGGTCGGGTTAGACAAAACCCTGGCTGGGATGATTTAGTGGGAGTGGTCCTGCTTTTAGCAGGGGGTTGGACTAGATGACCTCATGAGGTCCCTTCCAGCCCTAGGATTCTATGATTCTATGGCTGTGTCTACACTGGCAAGTTAGGTTGACTTAAGGAGCCTTAAGTTGATCTAATTTTAGCCTTGTCCACCTTAGGCTTTCATTAGGTTGACTTGAGAAAATCCTTAAGTCAACCTAATGAAATCTTAGGTCGACTTAGTAAGACCTGCCAGTTAGGTGGAACTAACCCTCCTCAGGTCGACCTAACCTTCCTTTAGGTCGACCTAAGCCCAGTGTGGACGCATAAGTCCATTTTTTTAGGTCGACCTAAGGGAACTTAGGTCAAATTAATACGTCCCAGTTAAGGGAAAACACTTTGTTAAGTCAACCTAATAAGGTTGACTTTAGGTCAACTTAAAGTCGACCTTATTAAATTGACTTAACAAAGTCAACTTAACTTTTTATAGTGTACACATAGCCTATGATTCTATTACTTTTGTGAATAGAATCCTTATTTGATCCATTGTTTTACCTTTCCCATCTGAGTTCTTTAACAACACCTTTTGAGCCAACCATGTATTTAGTGAGGGTAGTACAACACACATACACTGAGGGGCATATAGTATTTATGACAACTAATTCAAATATCACCCAGTTCCACACCTTAACCATCTTCATTGGCTTTCTTTAGATGCTTCCGATCTCAAGACACAATGTCATGTTATGAATTAAAATCTATTTTAAACTATAGGAACCAGAGCTCTAGTGAATGCCTATATTTAGTAGACTGTATTCTCCATTGCTGTAAATTGGCATAGCTCATTAATTTAAATGTAACTGTGCAAATTGACAACAGCAGAGAAGCTGGCCCAATATTCCAAATGAGTCCTATTGATACATCACAGTTACACATTTTACAGTATTTAAAGAATTCATTTGAGCACCCTGTTTGCTTTATTCTCTTGGCTGATATTTCCCCACATTAACCATGCCAAGACCATTTTTTTCCTTTAGGATCCTGAAAGCTTAGAGTCCATTGGTGTATGAGAAGTTTAGGATTTTTTGGTCCAAGTGAAAATATTTATTTTTTTCCAAATTAAATTTCATCTGCAATTTAGCTGTTTTATCCCCTGCTGCATTTAAGTCTGCCTGGAATTTTTCACAATCCTCAGTGGAATTTACTCATAGAAACAATGTAGCTTCATCAGCAGATTTCATTAACTTGCTCTCTATTTCCTCCTCCAAGTCTCAAATAATTATTTTAAATGACACTAGCTGAATGCAGCCTTCTGGAATGTAATACCATTAACATCTCTGAAATTCAGAGAACTGTTTCTTTTAATTTAAAAAAGAGTTTAATCCATGACAAGACTTTGCCTCTTGCTCTATGGTTATTTACTTTTCTTAATTTTTTATGATATATGTTAGCAAATGTGTTTTTGAAAATTGAAGAAAAATATGTTCACTGCTCAATGCTCTCCTATTTTGTTACTGAAAAAAAATTCTAGTAAGCTAGATAGGCCCAATTTTCCTTTACAGGAACTTTGTAAGTCTAAAACTATAAAGTTAAAATTAAGTATTTTACTACTATATCTTCTATTAGATTCTATCAATTTCCACAACACCAAGATGGCAAACAATGATCTGTGATTCCTAGGATTTCCACTGATTCAAAAAACCTCAAAATGGAACTATAATAGCTACTTTCCAGACTTTGAAAACAGTGGATGTGCTGAGGATATTACATATAGGTGACAGTATCTTCAGTTTTTCATACTTATATTTCTTTAAAGACTCATGGACAGCCATTACATGCATTTCTATGTACACTTGCAGTACAAATACCTGTGATACAATTGTGCACTAAAGAGTGCAATAGGAGCATCTTTCATTTATTACATCCGACATATCAACAGTTCTGCACTGACCTCATTGTAAGACTAGGATAAATGAATGCAGGAGGAGCATTAATGAATGAATTGTGTCTGATTCAGTGACTCCACTAATTTTCTTAGCTGTCTTAACCAAACATGAGTTCCTTTAAAAAAGATATTCTAGGTGGTTGTGAATATTATATAGGAATTTGTGAAACCACAGGTTAGTGTGTGTTGGAGGCCAATCCATGGAGGATATGAGACTGGCTACGCGTAAATCTCCACAGGTAATTGTAAATCTAGCTGATGTGTTTCTAGAGACGTTCTGCAGGGTCATTTCTTTGGCCCTTTAAGTCGACTTAAGGAGGCTTAAGTCAACTTAAATTAATCCACATCCACATTAGGCTTTCATTAAGTCAACTTAAGAAATTCCTTAAGTTGACTTAATGAAAGCTTAAGTCGACTTTATAACTACCACTCATTAGATCGACTTAACCCTTAAGTCAACTCCTTAAGTCGACTTAAGGATGATGTGGACATGGAGTAACCCTTAAATGAACTTTATTAAGTCTATTTAAGGTTGGTTAGGTTGACTTAACAAAGTGGACTAAGTCAACTTAAAGTTAAGTCAACTTAGTCCACTTTGTTAAGTCGACTTTAATAAGGTTGACTTTAAGTCGACTTAAAGTTGACCTTATGAAGTCAACTTAATGAAGTCAACCTAACTTTTTCTAGTGTAGACATAGCCAATATGACTAATAATGTTTGCAGGTGACCCAAAGAGTGAGGAAGTGGTGAATAATGAATAAGACATGTCACTGATAAAGTAATCTGGTTCACTTGGTGAATGTGGTGCAAGCAAACAATGCGCATTTCCATATTGCCATACTTCTGGGAACAAAGAATGTAGGCTGTATTTAAAGGGTGGGGGACCTTATCTTGGGCAGTAATGATTCTAAAAAAATGTAGGGGGTCATGGTGAACTATTAGCTCCAACTGTGACATGTTTCTAAAGGTCTAATGCTAATATATGAATAAACAGAGGAACATCAAGTAGGAGTAGATAGGTCATATTACTTTTTTATCTGGCAATGGTGTCACCATCGCAGGCAGGGCCATCCCTGAGGAGGGTGAGAGGGGTGAACGGGGCAATTGCTCTGGGCCCCGCGGTTACGTGGTCCCCATGTTGTGCCATTCCCAGCAGGGCAGTGTGGGGCCCACGCGCGCTGCAGCCCCTCCTGCCACAGCCTCCCGCTACCTTTGGCAGCGAGCCGAATGCAGTGGGGAGGGCTGGGCTGGGAGCACTATGCCTGGCCCCTGAGCCAGCCCTCCCTGCCCCCAGGGTGGAGCAGGCAGGCCCAGGAGCAGAGAAAATGTGTGGGACCATGGCCACATGCGGCTGGCTCCCCACCGGTGGCCTTGGCCTCTCAGCCCGGGGCCAGGGCGAGGGCCAAAGCCAGCTCCCTGCGCCAGTGACCTCGGCCTCCGGGGCTGGCTCCCTGGGGGGCGGAGCAGGCCGGTGGGCCCGCCACGCTCCCCTGCAGCATGGTGGGGGTAGGACCCCACCTAGACCAATTGGCCCAGGATTCCGCTCCCCTCAAGGGACGGCCCTGATTGCAGGTATACTGATCCAGTATCTGCAGTGCAGTTCTAGTGTCAACAAATCAAGATAGATATTTATAAACGGAGATGGTTGAGAGAAACGCTATGAGAATGATTAAAGTACTGGAAAACATGCAAACAGTAGCAGACTCAAGCAGCTGTTTTGTTTATCAAATAGAAAGTAAAGGAGTAACCGGATCATAGTCTATAAGTACTTACATGGGGAAGAGATATTTGATAAAAGGCTCTCTAATTTAGTAGACAAAACTATAACAAGATCCAGTGGCTGGAACTTAAACAAGACAAATTGCAACTAGAAACACACATTTTTAGTAGTGATGTAATTAACCATTGGAACAATTTAAAAAGAGTTATGATAGATTCTTCATCACTGGATTTTTTTTTTTTTTAAATCAGGATTGGATATTTAACTAAATGATTTGCTATAGTTCAACATCAGCTCCTGAACCTGAGGTAGGAATAATTCAGGCAAGTCCTATGTCTTGCTTTCCTCAGGAAGTCAGACTATATGATTTCAATTTTCTCTTCTGACTATAAAATCTTTCACCTGTTAGAGCTTCCATCTGGGGAGTCTGGCTCTTTTGGTCAAACTGTAGAAACTTATGCCTCCAGCTCTGGAGAACCCTTGTTCATTCCATAGTATTGGCCATACATAATCAGCTGGTTTCTACATGGAATCTCATTCTGTGCATGATCACAAATGATATAAGTCTCTTAGGGTATGTCTACACTGGCAAGTTAGGTCACTTAAGGATACTTAAGTCGACCTAAACAAAGCCGCATCCACACCAGGTTTTCATTAAGTCGACTTAAGTGCTACCTTGAGTTGTTTTAATAACTACTGCTCTTTAGGTTGACATAACACCGAAGTCAATTCATTAAGTTGACCTAAAACCAGTGTGGACTCCCTAAGTCGACTTAATTCCCTAAAGTGACCTAGGGCTGGGGACAAGGGAGCCGGCTCCCTGGCAGCTCCCCCCCGCCGCCCACAAGGGAGCTATGGCTCCCCCAGGGGACAAGTGAGCCACGTGCAGATCCCCGGCAAGAAGGGAGCCACGGGTGGCTACCTTCTCTCCGAGGGGAGCCACATCTCCCTGCTTGTCGGGGAGCCGTGGCTCCCTACTTGTCGGGGAGCTGCAGCTTTGGAGCCGCAGGTCTCCATCAACTTAACACCTGCTTGTGTGGACTCAGGAAATCGACTTAAATTTCTAGTGTGGACTCTCTAAGTCGACTTAACAAGGTCTACTTTAAGTTGACTTAAGTCGACCTTGTTAAGTTGACTTAACAGAGTCGACTTAGCTTTACTAGTGTAGACATACCCTTAAAGACCTCAGATACAGAAGCCTGACTTGCAATACATCAGTCTTGTACTGATGCCCATCCCATTCTCCTGGTGTCATTTAGTCCAAGAGTTGGACCAGTCTTTTTTCAGTGAATAGTAATTTCACTGAAATATGTTGTGTTCAAGGCACTGAAACTATTTGTGAATTCAGGTAGAATTTGGCAGGCAGTTCCAGCCAAATACCAGCTGAAAAAAAAATCTGTTTTAATACTTCCAAATGTAACATTTTCATGTTTTGTTTTGGAATGGCACAACTTTTCAAAATTTGGGGGGGGAGGTTTGTTTTTGTTTTTAACGGTAAAGAAGAAAATAAAGAAAGAAAGAAAAAGAAAAAAATGTCTTTGGTTAAACTAAAAGTTTCATTGACTTTTCCAATATAAATCACAATAATTCATAATTTCCTCTTACTTTAGATATTTCCTCAGATAATCCTAAAAACATTTTTCATAGGTAGGTAAGCAATAGTACTTTCATTTTCTACAACACAGATTTCAGTACAAGGAAGCTGTGATTTCTTTCCTCAAGTAACTAAAATTTATAAATTGTAAGACAATTCACTGCTCCAAGCAGCTAGCTATGCTATGTCTTCAAAGGTTCAGTTGCTTATTCAACGCATCTAAAACTCTGTTCTAGGAATAGAGTAGGAATTCTCATGAAAACAGGCAGTTGTCATGGTTTTGGAACATCTTTTTTTGTGGTATTTCATAACTTCCTGAAAGCAAGAAATGGAGAAAAAGTGAATTGAACATTGTTTGGATTCAGTTTCAATTTAGAATGAAGATTCAGGTCCAGCCTTTTATCCAAACTGATTCAGCTGTCCCTACTAACTTGATTTACACATAGGTGATGAAATGAAAAATTATTATTACATTACAATGATGACTGGGGGTGAATACAGTTGTTCTCATATCTGTTCTGTACTTATGAAGTATATTTTGTCCCATTAATTTGTCTCCTTTGGGCCATATCTGTCTTTCTTTTGCTATGGATTTAAAAATACAGTAATAATAAAAAATTACCCAGACCCGTGATCCTAAATAACTAACTTTCCTTTGTGCTCTGATATGACCTGCATAAATATTAGTTTTTTTCATCTGTTGCTCTTGTACCACACTTCCACCTTCTTCTAGCCTTCTCTAATTTCTGTTCCTTGCCCTAATAATATACTCACTCTTTCTCAGTTTCCATATTTCTTTCATATTTCTTCACTCAACATCTGTTATTCCTCCATCCAAAAAATGCTCCCCCAAGCAAAATAAACAACCCCCCCAACCTCATTTGCTTTATGAACAATACTCTCTTTATATCACTGTTAATTTTAGCAGTTGCCAACTCTATAAAAATCCATTAAATTGGTTGAAATTTGGAATGCAAATGACTTCAGTCCTGCCACAAAAAAAATTTCAGTGAGCAAAAAGCAGCAAGTTGTGATAAACTTTTACTATTAGTGTGAGGATGATTTTGAAATATCCTGCTTATCTTAGTGTTCTTCATTCTATTCTCAGCTGAAGCAAAACCAAAAAAAAATCTTTGTTAAATTGGCTCTAAGTGTAAAAAATTAATTGCTAAAAGCTTTAAGGAATATTCTTTAAGATAAGACCAGAGAAAAAGTGAGTGAGTGAGCGAGAGAGACAGAGACATACTTACCACCAAAAATGCTAAAACCCCAAGAAATTCAAAATTAAGTTTACACTGAAACATTTAATATGATGGAAAGGTAATTTCTGCATAGTAGTATCAACAGATTGCATAATAATCTGTGAGAAAACAGCATTTTAGTAGTGGTATCTTGTATCTTCTTTGCACAGTTTATTTATTTTAATTTTAACATCCCTACTACTATAAGAATCCAATAAGAAAGTATCCAGGAGTATACAGGCAGACCTAGACTTATTTTCCCCCTTCAGTGAATTTGCTGAAAAATGCAATGGCTCAGTGTGAGAGTGGGAATGATTTTATACCATGGTGGTTAAGGCACTCACATGGGAAGTGGGAGACAGAAGTTAGAACATTTATAACAGGACAACCCATATCTGAGCATTCCATAGTGCAGTGGCTCAGGTATTTTCTTGCAATGTGGAAAACCCAGGTTCAACTCCCTTCCCGACATCAGGCAAAGGGAAGAATTGAACTCCAGTCTCTATCATCATGGGTGAGTGACCTACATATTTGGTTAAAAGTTAAATGGGGGTCCTTCTCCTCCAGTCCTTTAAAAATGCCCAGAAATAAATGTTCTGTGTGGAACCAAATGTTTCGTTCAATCCAAAACAAACTGTTAGGATTTGACAAACGATATTGGAATATTCAATTGTGATTTGCCCGGCACCATTTTTATTTTATTTATTTATTTATTTACATTTTTGTTAACTGCCAGTGAACCAGAAAATCAATTATTTGTCAAGCTCCATATACTAGCTATGCCAATGGGGCTAATGTAGAACACTTTACTTTTCCCCATAGCTGGTCATTGTTGATATCAAAGTAATCTACAGAGGTGATGTTTAGCAATTGAAGCTCCATCAGGCTTGAAATTTACTCAGACCTATTTTCCCATTTTTGCACTGAACCTTTGAAATCTTGTTTCATGTGTGAATGGTGACTCTCCTCCTGCTCAGGAGCAAGGCTTGAATGGAGGATTTCTAAATCCCAGAGAAGTGCGTCCGCTTTATCAAGCAATTCTACCTGTTTTTTGCAGAATCCAATTTACAGTTATTTAAATCCTATGTTTCATCTTCCTGCCCCACCAACGGGTAAGCTACTTACCTACATAATGGAAAGATTTGTGACAGTTTAAATGTGATGCAGGGCTAATGAATTAAACTGAGCTCATTTCAAATCTCATTCCCACAAAAAAGATGATTGTGACCTACGAATTGTTTTCATAGCTGCCAGACGTTTTCAAACGAGTATTTGGATCAGTTCAAAAACAGACACAATCTTTGCAGTGCTTCACTGGTGTCAAAAATGCCAACATACTTTTTTTTATATTTGGATTGCCTTACATTCCCTTTTTTTAACACTCTGAAAATACTGCATTCTGCAGCCTTCCAGCTGACTGGAATTCAGAAGCTCACAGTGTTCACATTTGGAATCTGCAATGATGGGTTTTAGTGAAATGTCAGGTTGGAGGTTTTTCCCCTGTGGTTATGCAACTGATGACACAGTTTACAAAATAATTCAGATTTGCCATTGCATATTGCCACTACTTGAAAGCATCAGTTCTAGTATTATGCATGATTGTAAACAAAGATGAGCAGTGTGATCAGGTTTCATATTGTGAATTCATATACTGGACAATTATATGAATGGAAAGAAATACTAAGAGTACATTTATATTCATTTTTATCAAGGTGAGGGTCACTTTGCTGAATCTATCGCTGGAACAGTCAAAGGTTGGCTAGGAAGAATACAAAACAAAATTAGGTCTAATTTATCCTTTCCAGGTGTTAAAACATATCTGTGTGTCTCTTCCCTGGATTACTATGCAGTGATGACATAGCATTAAAAAATTAAAGTTGCTGCATATTCTTAGCATATGCCTCAGGTGACACCTAAGCAGGATTTATCATCAAATTAGGTACACTGGTTGGATTATTAACTTCCCCAGCCCAGGCTGGGTATCGACTAGAAACTGCTCCACATCCCCATACTGCATGTATTAGACAGATGAAGCACAAGGTAGAGAAGGAAGGAGTCCTGACAACTTCAGAGGTTTGTTTAATACTTGCTGTGTCTCTTTCTAAAGTCAGTGCCTTTTTAAAAAAACAAAATGCAGCAAAAGTTTGCAACTAAATGGAAAGGTTTGCTAAATTTGCAGTTTTACCACGGATATTTTCTACAACACAATCAGCAGGGAAAAAGTAACCCCCCTATATTTTAAATCCATCCTGTGATTTTTAGCAGCATCATGCACTCACCTAAATGTGACTCTGGTGAGTGTAATTGTGTAAAAACCTCTTTCACACATTATAGGTCCAATTCTGCCCTATTTAGGCTATGATCCAGAACAGTATTTAATGCATGCTTCATTTTAAATGGGTAAATAGTCCCTTTGAAGGTGAAAAACTGGTCCCACTGAAGTTTATGGCAAAATGTCCATAGATTTCAGAGGAGTCAGGAATTATTTTTCAAATTGAAATATAAGCACATACTTAAAAGGTAGGAGGAGTTTTTTATTTTATTTTGGATTTGGGGGGATTTTTATTCTGGATTGGGGCTTTACCATTGATTTAACTGCTGCTACATGTCCTGATTCAACTGCCTCAGACCAAAGCAAATGAATGAAGATTGTGGCCCTGTTTCTTGAAATAAGTTTTTTGTTTTTGTTCTAACCGCTTTTCTGTTGTGGGGCATTCCTTAGGTCTGTATCACCATGACAACTGACTCTTGTAAAGTACAGTCACCAAGCCTGATCCAGAGCTTATTAAAGTCAGTGGGAGTTTTCAAACGGATGCACAGGAATTTGGAAACATCCTTAACATTATGACAGTGCTACTCATTGCTTTTCAGACCTCTGAGAAGAACGATTAGATACTCATACAACAGAGTGATCAAAATTTCTGAAAGATCTTCTGTCAAATGCAGAATACATAGTTGACATTTAATGGAATAAAAATTCATTCATAATTTGAAGATGCTGTGCAAAGGAGAACTGTCAGCCCTGGACAAATTCTTCCCATTCTATGCCTGGAGAAATCTCTAAACATGTTCAAAATAAGCAGCTACCACTATTGTGCTATGCTATTGAAAAACTACTGTGGATCGTGAGAGCTGTACTTAAGACTTTTGCTGCAGAGCCCAGTGTTAAGTGATTTGATCCCATGTAAGTGGGTTTTTATTTAAGATTAACTTCCCATGAAGTTTTCACTATGTTATCAAGACAGCTGTTACTTGAAATACAAGCTGAAAACTCATTTTTGTGAATGTCAGGGTTTTTGTCTTTAATGTTGTAAAGCATTTTTATTGATCCTTTATTCAATCCTACTATTGTAAAGCGTCATGTTACATGGGAATCATACTTAATAAATAAATAATAATATTGAAAAAGGCAGCTCTTTCGTAAAGGAGATCCCAGGGGAGAGCAGATTGACATTTTAACCAGCATGGCCTTTATCAAAGATGTAGGAGCTATCCAAAAGAAAACCAACTTATTGTGTATACCACAGGGTCTGTGAATCTCACAGAAACAAAGAAACAGAGTTCTAGTATACATCAGCATTACTTTTGTTCAGTTCTGTTGCCAGTTGGAAGCAGCAGCACAAAGGGCTACGTGCAAGATCTAAGAGTTCTTTTTGAAAACTACAACAATATAACTAGCTTAAGTCCTCATCCAGTAACCTGAAAAAGTTACACAGCACCCTTTGGAGGCCTCGCAAGTGTAGAGTCTGAGTGTATAAAAGAAACTTTTAATAAAATGGGGAAAGTAACCCGGCATTAAATTGGGAAAATGGGGCAAGCAAGATTCTTGAGAACCTTCAGAGCCACAGTTCTCCGTGGACCTAGCGAGTCAACTTAAGAGTCTAGTGTAGACTCTCTAAGTCAACTTAACAAGGTTGACTTTACCAAGTCGACTTCGTTTTTGTAGTATAGACAAACTCCTAGAGCTCAAGATGCAACCTGTGCCCAAACATCTATGCTGGAGTTAAATAGCCCCTTAGCCTGAGCAACAAGCCCAAATAAGTTCTCAAAGGCCAGCTCCAGGGGTCTAATTGCAGTATGGACAAACCTTGTGCTGCTAAAAATAGCAGTGTAGACATGGGAGGCATATACAGAGCCATGTAGGGTATATGCCCTATGATTCTGGGATGTCTTTACTAGCCTACCAGTGCTTAACTAGTTACACTGCTATTTACACATGTGTGGGGGTGTGCAGTGCATGTACTCAATATGCTGCAGTAAGTGTAGACATAACCAGAGCCAAGCAGGATTGCCAGAGCTAAATGTTCAAATATTGTGAGCCTGACTACCCAAAACTCATCAGATTAGATTAATCATGAAGTTGTGGTGGTTGTTTTCTGTTTCTTTAAATAATTACTAGGCTCTTTTTATTCCCTTCTCATTTTTGAGTCTTTAGAGTGCTTCAAGTTTTTAAGCTATTCTCTGTAACCACAACGTATAGGGGACAGATTGTCAAAGGTATCGAGGCACCTAACTCCCACTGAAATAATGGAGGTTAGACATCTAAATTCCCTTGACAATCTGGAACTTTTTAAATGACAGTTCTGACACAGGCATGGGAAATCTCTTCCAATCAGCTAAATTTCAATTCATAAACTTTCATCTAGTTGAACTCAGACCAATTCTCCCATTTGTTTTAATCCTGTCCTCTAACGTGCTTGCAATCCCGCCCAGTTCAGTGTCATTCACAAATTTTATAAGCATTCTCTCCACTCTCTACTCAATTATCCAAGTCATTAATGGAAATATTGGATAGTACTGGGCCTAAGATTGATCCCTTCTGTACGCCACTAAATACAGCCTCCCAGTCAGACAGCAGACCTTTGATAACTAATCTCTGTGGGTATGTCTACACTGGAGGCTCTGTTAAGTCAATTTAACAAGTTCGACTTTAAGTCAACCTTGTTAAGTTGACTTAGAGAGTCCACACTGAAAACTTCTGTCGACTATCTGCATCCATACTGGCAGGGGCTAGGTCGACGGAGGAGTGGTGCATTGTGGGTATCGGGGAGGGGATCTGGAGGCCAATTAGGTCAACTGAAGGACTTTTCTCATCTACACTGGCTTAAGTCGACTTAATAAGGTCGACTTAAGCATTAAGTTGATGGTGTTATTAACTCGACTTAAGGAAGTGCTTAATTTGACTTAATAAAAGCCCGATGTGGATGCAGGAGTCTGTGGGTTGACTTAACCTTCCTTAAGTCAACCTAAGACTCCAGTGTAGCCGTACCCTGTGTGTGATCTTTCAATCTGTTATGCATCCACTTCTTAGTAATTCCATCCAGGCCAATTTCTCTAGTTTGCTTAAAAGAATGTCATATGGGATTGGATCAGAAGCCTTACTAAAATGCAGGTATATAACATCTACTGCTTCCTGTCTTTCCACTATGCTAGTAATCTTGTCAAGGTAGGAAATTAGGTTGGATCACCATGATTTTTTCCTGACAAATCTAGGTTGGTTCTTCCTTATAACCCTATTGTCTCCTAAGTGCGTTCAGATAGTTTTAAATCTATTCCACTATCTTTCATAATACTGAAGTTAAGCTGACTAAGCTATAATTCTACAGTTCCTCTTCGTTCTGCTTTTTAAAGGTGGGTACTATATTTGCCTTTTCCCATTTCTCTGGGATCTGAGCCATCCTCCAGGAATTTTCAAAGATAATTGTTAACGGTTTCAAGATTGCTTCAGTTAGTTCCTTAGGTGGCCTATTGTGAATTTCATCAGGCCCTGCCAACTTGAATACATCAAATGTACCTAAATATTTTTAATCTATTCTTTCTCTGTTTTGGCTTACTTTTTTCCCCTTGTTGTTAATATTAATTCTGTTGAGTATCTGCTCTCCATTAAGCATCTTTAATGAAGACTGAAGCAAAAGAAGCTTTAAACATCTCAGCCTCCTTGATGTCATCGATTATTGGCTTTCCTTTGCTATTAAGTGGAGAACCTACACTTTTGTTCACCTTTCTCTTGCATCTAATGTATTTAAAGAACCTCTTCTTATTATGGTTTATGTTCCTTGTCAGGTGCAAATCATATTGGGTGCATCTACCCTTTAAATTAAGCAAGCTTAAGTCAACTTAATTTACCCTGCGTCTACACTACAGTTTCCTTAAGTCGACTTAAGCAACTTGCTTAAGTCGACTTAAGGAAAATAAAGTCGACTTTATTAAACTTTGTTTTAATTCAACTTAAGGCTTAAGTCGACTCCCTAGAGTCGACTTAAGCCAGTGTAGACACGGGGTAGCCCTAAGTCAACTGCCCACCCTTCCCTTATGCCCTGCCAGGGTCCCTGTCCCCCTTTGCCCCATTGTACCTATGTACAATGGGGCAAAGGCTGAGCCCCCTGGCACTGGGCAAGAGGTGCCCCCCCTGCCCCCGTGGACCTGCCCTAGGTCCCCCTAGGCCCTAGAAGTCAACCTAGGTGTCCAGTGTGGACGCTCTAAGTCGACTTTATAAGTTCCCCCCAAAGTCAACTTAAAATTTAAGTGTAGACTCACTAAGTCGACTTAACTAAAGTTGACATATTTCCAAGTGTAGACATAGTCATTGTGCCTTAGCCTTTCTGGATTGTGCCTATATGCTTGTGATCTTCTTTTGTATTCCTTTTTAGCAAATTTGTCCACATTTCCACTTTTTGTAGGATTCCTTTTAAAGTTTTAGGTCCTTAAAGAGTCCTGATTAAGCCATACTAGCCTCATACTACTTTTCTTTCACATCAGGATAGTTTGCAGCTGTGATTTTAATATTGTCTCCTTGAAAAACTGATAGATCTCCTGAAATCCTATATCTCTTAGATTTTCTTCTCATGGAACCTTACCTACCAGTACTCTGAATTTATTAACATATGCTTTTTTGAAGTTCATTGTCCTTACTCTGTTGCTCTCATTCCTTCCTTTCATTAAAATAATTAAATCTATTATTTCATGATCACTTTCACCCAAATTGCCTTCTACTTTCAGTTTAGCTATAAAATTCCCCCCCCCCCCCCCATTGGTCAGAATCAAGTTTAAAATGGCTGCCCTTCCCTACCTATTTCTTCCAGTTTCTGAAACAGAATGTTGTACTCAAATACGTTCCAAGAACTTATTGAAAATGTTGTATGTTGCCATATTACTTTTTCAACAGGTGTCTGGATAGTTAAAGTCTTCCATTACTCCCAAGTCTTGTGTTTTGGATATTTCTGTTATTTGTTCTAGAAATGCCTCATCCATCACTTCTTCCCAATTTGGTAGTCTATAGTAAACCTCTATCATGACATCATCCCTGGGTTTTTTTACCAATTTTTTTTCTTTACCGAGAGACTCTCAACTGGTCTGCCCCCCATCTCCTTCTGGACCTCAGAAAAAGTGTGTATATTCGCAATGTACAATTTACAATACCTGTGCCCTTTTAAGTCTTCCTCTCCTTCCTGAGCAAGCTATAATCCTCCATAACAATATTCTAGCCATTAGACTCATCTGTGATGTCAATTAAGTCATAGCTTAGTTTATGTACTAATATTTACGGCTATGTCTACACTTACTAAAATTAGTTCGAATTAGTTCTTTCGAACTAATTAATTCAAACTAATTTTAGTTAGTTTGAATTAACTAAATTCGAACTAGAAAAAATTAGTTCAAATTAGTGATTTGCATTGAATTCAGTGGGCCAGTTAGTTCGAACTAAGCAATTAGTTCGAACTAACATGGCCACACTAGTTAATTCGAACTAACTAGTTCGAATTAACCCTTACTTCGAATAGCCTATTCAAAATTATTAGTTCAAATTAAGGAAGCCCTTAATTCGAACTAATTAAAGCCTAGTGTAGCCATGGCTTTAGTTAGTTCGAATTAAGCTTCCTTAATTCAAACTAATTTGCCAGTGTAGACATAGCCTACAGTTCTTACTTTTTATTCCCCCTACTCCTTACATTTGTGTATAGATGTGAAATGCTCCATTAATCTCTGTGGGTGATGCCACCCAATCCTGACTGAAGTATGCCCTTCTCAATTCCTAGCCCAAAGGGACAGAACTTTCTCAGATCCTCTGGGGGTGGGGGAACAGAGGAGGACAAGGACACATGCAAATGGGCAAGGACCCCGTATCTCAGCTCATACATGGTGGAGAAGAAGAGAGCCTCAGACCCTCCCGGAATGGAAAGAGTTTCTCATATCTGGGCACACTCATAGGATTAAGAAGTGAGCTGATGAAATAAAAGAAGAGAATAGCTCATCCTTTATTTGAACTAGTGACATATCAAGACAGGGCCACTCCATGAAATTGTACATATGCCCTCCCCCCTTGACTGGTTCTGGGGCTGCAGAGCAGTTGCTCCCTCACCGCCTGGCAAGGCATGAGAGAGCAGTGGAGGTTGCTCTGAAGCCAGGGACCTACTTCCCCCAGGAGATGTAATTATGGGCTAGTGTACCTGCTTCCCAACCCACTTCCTCATTCGCTGTCCCTGGCAGGGCAGCTGAGGGAAGGGGCTTTCAGTGGTGAGTGGGGACATGGGGAATCCACAAGACCTCATAGTGCTAGCTTGCTAGTCACTCTTCTGGCTGTGACGTGCTCTGGCACCAGGGAATGTCCCAGTACAGTTAAAAATCATTTGTTGGTCAGTTAGAATTGTCCTGTGGGACAGATCCATTGCTTGGGCTGCCAGTTGGAAGCCATACAGAATCATCCCATAGGCCAGATGTGTCCCTGAGGCCACCAGTTAGACTACCCTTAGAAAGAAAATTCCTGGGAGAAGAGTGAGACATGGAAATGGAGAAACACCTGAAAATAATAAGCACGAAGGCCATCAGATGTAACTTAAAATAAAATAAAATAACATAGTGTTACACAATCTAAGGTCCTTTTCTGCTCATTTGTCTGTCTCTCAAGAAGGACTTAACCCCAGCCAGAAATCCAAATTCTTTTTTCCTTCTATGGAGTTTATATTGAAATGACAACCAAATTAAACAAACCATTACTAGATGATTCTTAGTCTATTTATCCTGGTGAATGAAGTTAGATTCTAACAAGATGGCTGTAATGCACCAAATAATTTATGGTCTGCATATTCTATAAACTTCCATTTCCTCTGATGTTCTGTCAAGAGATACAAAGGCTATTTTAGTTAATTTTTTATGACATAATAAAACCTTAAGAACTGGATTTTGTAAACTCCAATTAATTTAGCAGATGAGATGTCATTTTCTTGTTTGTTCCCCGTGTGGTTTATTTTTCATTTTGTGGCAGGATATTCATTTGTGCTACATTAACTACACTATAACTCCCCCAGCTAGCAATAGAGACAGCATTTGGTCATTTGATCAAGATGTTACCCAAGATTATTGTATTTCCTTCTCTACAGAGCAATTTTGATACAAGTAAAAGTAGCTAATACTAGCATTATGTCTCTTGTATATGAAAATGATTATTTATTAACTGCTGATTATGTGCTCTATACAGTATGTAAGTGAAAATATGGTCTCTGCCCCACAGGAGATGGAGGCCTTAAATATCATTTTCTCACTTTGTGCAAGAGACCATGATAATACCTTGTGCAAGGGACCAGGATAATAGAAGGAGAAAAATTATTCTCCTTAATCACAGATGATAGGACAAGAAGCAACGAGCTTAAATTACAGCAAAGGAGGTTCAGCCTAGACATTAGGAAAAAATTTCTAACTATCAGGGTGATTAAACACTGGAATAAGTTGCCTCGGCAGGTTGTGGAATCTCCTACATTGGAAGTTTTTAAAAGCAGGTTAGACAAACACCTGTTAGGGATGGTTTTATGGGGGTACTTGGTCCTGCCATGAGGCAGGGAACTGGACTAAATGAACTATCATGGTCCCTTCCAGTTTCTATGATTCTATTATTCTAATCCCCGTGTTCTTTTACAGGCCCATATCATCTCAAAGTGTGCAGGTAAAGATGTAAAGAAAGACAATGACTGAGATGAGTAGGTTGCAGCTTTTTAAGGGAAGGTGCAATGTGCACATTCTTCTTGAGGATAGGAGACTATGTATGGTATTTTTGCCTTTAAACTGGGCTGGCAGCCAATTGAAAGGTTAATTGGGAAGGTCTTATTCCACCTACAAGTCATTCTGACCATCCATAGCTCTTTTGGGTTATCTGTATAAAAGTTCTTACATAGGTGAAATATCAGGAGTCTGGGCCTTCGTTTACACTGAGGTGGGACTTCAGCGGCAGTCAAAGGGAGATATGCAAGTTACTTAAAATAACTTGTATATCTCCTTTCAACTGCCTAATGCCTACTTACCACAGTGTCTTCAGTATGCTGAGTTAATGGGAAATGCCCTCCCATCGACTCAGAGCTCTGCTACTTTCTGGGTTGGTCTTCAGGGATCAATTTCCTGATGGACTGAGTAGGTGGGTCTTCTTAGACCCACTCAGTCAATCGGGAAAATCGATCTGATGGTGGTGAATTTGCCGCTGTCAGTGAAGACAAGCCCTGAGTGTGCTTGTTGCTCATGTCTGAAACACAGCATCAAGCTCTCTCCATGTGCTAAATGAACTATGCACTACTCTCTACTTTGGGTTTAAGCTAAATGTCATGATTACATATGTTGATTTTGTGGTGAAGAACAAGGTACCTGGACCCATGTACTATTTCAGCATTGTTTACATACAGGTTTTGGACTGAATTGACATTAATATCCATGACTATGTCTACACTTGCTAAAATTAGTTCGAATTAGTTAGTTCGAACTAACTAATTCAAACTAATTTTAGTTAGTTCAAATTAGCTTAATTCGAAATAGCATGGCCACACTGGAATGTTAGTTCGAACTAAGCAAGCACTTGCTTAGTTAGAATTAGTGATCCCTATTCATTTCAATGGCCGGTTAATTCAAACTAAGCAATTAGTTCAAATTAACATGACCACATTGGTTAATTCGAACTAGTTAGTTTGAATTAACCCCTTAGTTCAAATACCCTATTCAAACTTATTAGTTCGAATTAAGGAAGCCCTTAATTCGAACTAACTAAAACCTAGTGTAGCCATGGCTTTAGTTAGTTTGAATTAAGCCTCCTTAATTCGAACTAACTTGCCAGTGTAGACATAGCCCATGAGAAAATTATGGCTCAGGTTCATACAGTGAGACTCATGAGAATAATAAGTACTTGTCATGGGGCAGAAATTATTCTTCTATTTCGTAAAAGTAAATCTCATCTCAGTCCACTTCTTGGCTCATATCACAAAACTGTCTGCAATATGCTACTACAGTCAGGATCTTATCAGTGTGTCATTTACAGGATTGATATCATCTTGTAGGTCTCACAGGTGTGTTTTGAGATTTACCCTGTTGGATTTAAATCCTTATAAAGTTGAAGATTTTATTAAAGAAAGGGTAGGGGGAGGGGACAAAAAATCTAGTGTGGGTCTTTTTAGCATATATGCACTGAAAGTCTTTGTTTTTCTTATTTGTCTATCTCCATTGGGTGAATGTGTCTGTGTGAATGGGCTTTGGAAGATACAAATGCACACATACAAAAACAAAACAAACAAAAAAATCCTTATCATCCACTTACCCTTTGGATTTCCTTGTTATTATGGCTTCTGAAATCTCATATCGTAGAATGATAGGCATTCACTATTTTTTAAAAACTTTTTGTACTATTGGCTGAACAAAGCATAACCGTTACAGGGACACAGACAAAACATAATAGGAGCATGTGGACCAAGCAAGCATTGGTAAACACTGGACACAGGAGTTTTTTTGCAGGGTCTAAAGGAAAGTGTAATTCTAGGCACAGGTACCTTGGAATGCAACCATTTTCTATTGCAAAAATAGCTTCAACTAATGAATAGTTTCCATAACTAAGTAGAGCAATCAGACAATTATTTCTCTGCTGTAGTTAAACTAATGGCTGCTTGGACAGACAGCACCTTTATTTCCCTTTCAGGGAAATAAAATGTACTGAAGCAAAGGGAAAGCTCAAACATCATAGAAATGGATATGGGATGAGGGTGAAGAATCCAGAAACCTAATTAGGTCTATTTGTCAAACAATAATAAATGTGTCAATAATGTTATGTTTCAGTTATCCCAGATGGTCCCCACTTTCATATCCTTCTAAAGAGTTTTCTTATAATCCAAGGCCCTAGAGACTTTTTTTAGCAGCTTGTATGAACAATGATGGGCATTCTAGCTGTCAGTTAGAGATGAGTAAGAAATTGTTCTTAATCATAGGTTAGTCATTCAAAGTTTTCTGCCCAGAATGGGAAGCTGCACACAAATATTCTTTGAAGACTTCATTTGCTCAGCCAGATTTGTAGCTCCCACCAGTTTGCTTTTAATGGGTAAATTAGCAGTACAGTTTTGTGTGAGCATGAAAATACACTTACTTCAGCTCTACCAAGGGTTAGATTGTTCTTTTAGATACAGCCCTAAGAAAAGGGGTATGTGTGAATGGCACACCTTAGACACATTGGCCCAGATCCTCAAAGATATTTAGGCATCTAACTCCCATAGATTTAAATGGATGCATTTCAGGATATGGATCATTATGCTTCAAAGACACTAATTAGAAGCACAGTTAATGCTTGCTTCCCTTTTACTACAAGGTATGAGGGATTGCATAGAGGAAAACACAGTAATTTTATGTCCTATATCAGCAGCAAATATGGAACCACCATCCACTCACCTATAGCTCAACTGCCCTGATGAAGCATTAGAGGGTAGGATAGAGTCAAGGCTCCACTCATTCCCACCTCTTGCCATCCATTCATTGCCTGTGGCGATGCAGTTGGTAGAAATATGTGCCCACACTCAAGGGCTATGTCTACACTGGCAAGTTAGTTCGAATTAAGGAGGCTTAATTTGAACTAACTAAAGCCATGGCTACACTAGGCTTTAGTTAGTTCGAATTAAGGGCTTCCTTAATTCGAACTAATAAGTTTGAATAGGGCTTTAGAAGTAAGGTTTTAATTCGAACTAACTGATTCGAATTAACTAATGTGGCCATGTTAATTTGAACTAATTTCTTAGTTCGAACTAACCAGCCATTGAAATGAATGGGGATCACTAATTTTAACTAAGCAAGTGCCATGAATGGCACTTGGTTAGTTTGAATTAAGTTAATTCGAACTAACTAAAATTAGTTCGAATTAGTTAGTTTGAACTAACTAATTTGAACTAATTTTAGCAAGTGCAGACATAGCTGAGGGTTCTTACTCCTCTTCATGTGTATCCAGCACAATGGTGTAGCCCAACAAGCTAGCCCAATATGAGTTTTAGGCACACAAACGTAGAATTCTATTTAGAATCCTTTACTCTCAGTGGTTTGTTACTTTCACCATTGTCACCACAGAGTAGTATTAAATCATGAGAAGCTTAAGACTTTTTTTTAGAAAGTTTTCTACAGTCTCCGATTTTGAGCTCATTTGTTATTCAGAGTACTACCACTAATTATTGCAAATTCCTTTGACAGTTATTGTAATGGCACTAATTATAATGGAATTGTTTGTTATTCATTATAACCGCACCAATCATAAAGGATTCATTTGACATTTATGAGGACATCACATGGATTTCCTCAGCATACAGTTGTAATTTAGCATCTGTAAAGTGTTACTTAACAAAAATATAAAGTCAAACACCACACATTTTAAAAAAGTAAAATTATGTAGTTACCATCAGTGCAAATAGGAAGAATTTAACCTAAGTGTTTGGGAGGAAATTATTTTGTCAGAATAACTAAGAAGCCAAGGGTCATTTTAGTTTGTTCTTCTTTTACTACCACCCAATGGTAAACAAACCTCAGAAAGGTTTTTGATAGTCCAGGGTAATCATCAGTATTTGAGTGACACATCCAAATATATACATATTTTACATGTTTAGCAATAATTTAGAGGTCTGTTAACTGCATGCTTTTCATTAGCAACATCTGCCATGTGCATGCATAGTCAGAAATCAGAGAGACATTTGTTGGAATTTCATAGTTAAAGACTAATTTAGCAGGGAATTCTCTTTCTCTCTCTCTCTCTTTAATTTAAAATATAAGATACCAAATCTGGGTCAATCATCAGCTGAGGTGTATCAGTGTAGCTCACTTGACTTCTCTTAGCTGAGGATCTGGCCAGGATGAAAATCAATTGGTTACTGTTTTGTTACCTCAGAAACTTAAATCATTCAGCTCTTAAGTGGTTGTTTGCCTAAAAGCTGCTGAGGTAAAGTCAATATGGTCCACTTGCCTAATGGTCCACTGACCCTAGAAATATGGATACAGCTTTGGGTGTTTTAGCAAAGAACTCATGTGAGCACTCTTCACATTGGTGCATAGCAAATAACTGCTAACTGTAAATAGTGATTCTCAGTGGGGCTTGCCATAGCCTCCTGAGCAGAAGTAAACTTGGGAATGAATCAGTAATTATGACATTTTATGATACTGGTAGTCAGGGGCATTGCTGGATAGCAAAAAGATCCAGGGCTGTGGCCCCCAGCCCACCCCTGCCCCCAAACCCCCACTCCAGCCCTCCTAACTCCCCAGCTTCCCCCATCTTCACTCCACCCCCCTTCAGCCCCTAAACCTCCTCCACACCTCCCCAGGCCCCTCTGTCCCTAACCCCCACT
>ML685867.1:2683191-2851632 GCA_007922175.1 Pelusios castaneus
CATCCCTCCCCAGCTCCCCACCCAGTCCCCCTCCAGCTGCTCATAGTACTTTCCACTGCTACCCAGCCCCTACCCAGTCTCATTCTCCCCATGCCCCCTCCACAGGCCTCTAACTCCATCCATCCCTCCCCAGCCCCCCACGAAGTCCCCACTCCTGCCATGCATAGTCCCCTCCACCACTACCCAGCCCCCAGCCAGTCTCCTTGTCCCCTCCACCCCTCTCTAGGCCTCTCTCCAGCCCCTTCCCAGCCCCCTTACCTGGCCGGAGGCTCGCAGCTGCAGGGACGGCCGGCAGAGCTGCTTCTGGGCCAGGCCGCTCCCACCCTGAGCACGCTCTGTCTGAGCATGCTCAGGGCGGGAGATTTGAATGTCCCCAGCCTGGCCGCAGCAGGAGTCTGCAGCTTCGCTGGGGCCCCTGGGTGGAACGCAGCGTTCTGCCTGGGTGTGCATGTGCCTGCTGGGGAAAATAGATTCGGGACTCAGGATTTTCTACCCGGGGCTGGCGCCCTGCCAGCCCGACGACAACGACGCCTCTGCTGGTAGTACAGGAAGTTCAAATTTCTAACTTGCTACCATAAAGCTTGATGAAAGACATGGATGTTAGTGACAAGAATTGAATGTGAATACACATTTATCTGTAAGCTGAGGGTGGACTCTAGTAAATCTAACTGTGTCTCAAAAAGTAGGCTAAAATTGCTAGGATCACTTACAGAACTAGATTCTCTTTAAGAACGTTTCTAAACCTGGTGATAGGAATTTGAAACTGATGTTCGTTTCTGAGTGTCTGATGGTCAATGCAGACCTTTTGAGGCTCAAGAAAAGGTTTTTACATCCCTGATACACCCTTGACCCAATTTCCCTGAAAAAAAGGAAAAGGTGTAGGGAGATGTATGGGATAATTGGTTGAGTTATTAGAAAAAGGGGATCTGCAAGGGAAATTAGCTCAAGGAACTTGAGAGAACATCTGTGTTGATCCTGATTGGCTAAACGCAGCTGTGCTGAATTACTGATCGAGAGGCTTAGAGGTGGACATTGGAAAGAGAGGGAAGAATTTTTTTTTAAAAAAAACTTGTGGTTTCTCCAGGAGACATCGGATGATCTGATACCCTTTACTGGTAGGGTGTGGTCTTTACCAATTTGTTTGGACTGCCAGCTGAGACTGCAATCCAAAGACAATGTGCAGGGGGTATTGGAGCCTTTTTCTTTTCTTTTCTTTTCTTTTCTTTTCTTTTCTTTTCTTTTCGGTCATACTTAATCCTAAAAAGGCCTTTCTGAAAAAGAGGAGTTCTTCCTTTGTTTGTTGTAGTATTTTCTGCTGAGGACCTGGAACTGGGGACTAGCAACAGGGCCTTTCTTTGAACATACAGTTTATATCTCTTGGCAAATGCTTAAAGGTGATTGAATATTGATTTTTAATGTATTAAATAGAGCGCTCATTGCTGCCATAGTTCCAAAGGCAACTACTCTTAAATTCTTCTAAATGTGTTTGTTACCAGCATGAACTCAGACATGGAGACCCTCAAAAGGAAGAGCACAGCCTGAGACTCTGTAGCTGATCTCTGACAGTTGCAACTGTGCTTTGAAGATAAAAAGTGCTGCATTATGAAAAATCAGGTCCTGGACATCTCTGTCCCCAAACATACTTTTGACCTTATTCTCTGTGCCACTATTTTCCATCTATAAAATGGGAATAATACCCATTCATCTTTCAGGGGCTGTGTGAAAATCAATTCATTCATGTTTGTGAAGCAGACAGATACTAACACCACGACTTCCATAGAAAATCCCTCTTCAGATCAGGGTTTGAATAACATGCAGTAAATGAGGCATGGGGCCTCACTTCTAATGAAGTGGATTAAAAAAGAATGTTTAACAGATGACTTCATCACTGAGCACCATGCATCACGGCAGGGATCCTATAGAAAATATTGTATGTGATCATATAATTAAACATAACACATATACACCAGAGAACTAAATTAAGGTTCAACAGTCATCCTTAATTCTGGCACTTACTAACTTTTGAGCGCTTCACTTTGCAACTGTCATGTTTTTTTAACACTGTAATTTTGTTTATAGCATGCCTAGCACAATGGAATCTTCTCCTTGACTGGGGCCTTTAGGCATTAGGATCTTCAGAATACTGCTTACTATTTCTAAAGGCTTTGCAACATATTTTTAACAACAGTAAATACAGAGGACATGAACAGGTTATCTTAGGTTGGCAGAACTGGTGTAGTACACTAACAACCTATGATTCTTTTACAGCCCATATTTTGTTTCTATAAAAGCTTCTGCTTTCACATGGTCAATTGCTGGACTCATTAGTGTTAAGAGAGTGAGAAAGAAGACTTAAACATGGTCCTATAAAAAATCAATACAGTTAACTATATAGTGTTAAAGGGGCATAGAAATAATTGGATGTTAAATTAAATTAAATTAAATTAAATTAAAAATCAGGACATTTACTTAACTGCCCAAATAGACATGTAGCTATCCATTAAAAGATAAAGAAAGGGTTGTTTTTTTTAAAAAAACCTCTCAAAGTATCTCCATTTTTTGTATGACTCCTTTAATACTCTTATCTTTGATTGTCATGGATTTTGTCAAGATTAGGTCATCTACAGTGATGTTTGGCACAAAAGTGTCTATAGAAACTCATCCAATAACTTTTATATCATTCAAACAGTAGTTATGGGCTTGACAACTTTTTTTTAGAAACATATCCAGTCTTGATATAAAGACTTCAAATGATGGAAAATCGATCCTGGCCCTGTGTAAGTAGTTCCAATAATTAATTGCTCTCATTGTTGAATTTCTTATTTCTAATCTGAATTTGTCTAGCTTCAGCTTTCAGCCATTGGATTTCATCGTGCCTTCTTCTGCTAGATTAAAAAGCCCTCTGTCAGAAATCTTATTAGTGTACAAATATCAATATAGGAATAAAATCACCTCTCAACCTTCTTTTAGATAAATAAAATATACTAAGAGTCTTAAGATTCAGTATAAGGCACATCTGGAAGACTTCTAATAATTCCTGTTGATCTTTTCTTAAACCCTTTCCAATTTTTCAACATTTCATTTTTGAAGTACAGACACTAGACCTGAATGCAGTATTCCAGCTGTGGTCTATCTAATGCTGTATGTAGAGGTAATGACCTGGTAATGACACCTCCCTGTTCCTATTAGATATTTCCTTTGTCATACATTGGGAGCTCATGTTTGCCCTCCTAGCTACAGCATTGCACCGGGAGCTCATATTAAGTGTATCTATGGTTACTCTAAGTCATTTGCAGGGTGTGATGCTGGCTAGCAGAGTGACAGCCCAGGCCAAAGCAATGGGCAATTCACTTGTTTTTTTAATATCAAAGAAATGCTAGAAGATCATACATAGCATGTTCAAGCCATTCATTTGTTAAAATAGATTAAAAGGAGATGTTGATTGTATGTTTTTGCCTATCTGTATTCTGTTATCTGCTATCACATTACATTAGTTACATTATGTATATCTCATCACTAATTAATCTAGATCAAAGGTTTACTTGATGCTTAAACTTCATGAAAACTCATGAAAGATTTTATGGATTGCTAAAAATAAATGCACAGTGAATGCATCTATAATTGGAATGTCCATCTAACAGGACTGGAGCCTTGGAACTGTAAATGCTAACTTTAAAGCATGGGTCATTGTGTTCTGCAATGGGTTATCCATAGATAAAATGCACATTTAGACAACAGAGGAAAAGCCCATGCTGTGATTGAGATACTTGCCAGATTGCTTTCCAGAGAAGACAGCTATAAGAATGGGTCCAGGTAGTGATCCTGTATCTCTGAATTTATAGATTCTGTCAGAGTGGAACACTGAAATATTGAACAGAAGATACCTAGAACTATTCTAGATAATCCTGAAAGATTTATGAAAAAACTAGGAAATAAATACATCTCTATCATCATATTAGACTTACAAACTTTAACTCACCTCTTAATTTAGTTTACCTGCTTTATCCTCTCAATAACTCTCATTTATTTTCCTTGGCTAATAAACCTTTATGTGATTTACCAGAGAAATTAGTTGTCAGTGTTGTCTTTCGGGTGAGAGCCAGAGTATCTATTGACCTTGAGTAAGTGATTGACTCTTTGGGATTGGGAGTAACCTACTATGTGATGATTTGGGGTTTAAATAACTTTTACCATAAAATCCAGTTTGTCTGGGTGCTACAGAGGGTCTAGGGAGCCTCAAGTGCTGTCTGTGGCTTCATGATAAGATTAATATAGTAATCTATCAACACATATTTGTTACTGGGTTGGTGAAATTTAATTATGGAATATATCATCAGTTTGGGTTTTCTGCCCTTTTTTCTGATAGTCTGCCCTGAGATCGGCACTCTCAGTTGTAAATTATAAAATATGGCGTGACACAGGGTCAGTATATTCAAGAATAAAGTCCCATATTTTGTTCGTATGACCTATATTTTCCACCGCTACGTATATACTTTGTGGCTGGCTGTATTAAAATGCATCTTACTCAGATGATATTCTTACACCAAGTGTTCCCTGTACAAATGACCTCTCTTCCATCTTTATTTTCTGTTCCATCAATTTGAGTTTCCCCTACAAATTTCACAAGCAATGATTTTATACCTCCAGATCATTGATAAAGATATTCAATAGCACTAGTTCAAGAACAGATCTCTGTGAGACACCACTGGAAACGCACCCACTGAGGCAATCTTTCTTAATTTGCAACTATTTTTCAGGCTTACTATTCTTTAATCAATTTAATATGAACTACAGGGGGGGGGGTTGTGTGTAATGCTAATTTTTATTAGAATGACATTCAAGACTAAGTCAAATGCCTTACAGAACCCTAAGTATGTTATGTCAATAAAGATACTTTTATCATACTTCAGATCTCAGCATAGAATATCACATTAGTGTGGCAAGCCCCATTTTTTATTAAATTGTATTGATTGACATTAATTTTGCTAATGACTGTATCCCAGATCAGCCCCTCCATGACTCAGGATGAAAGAAAGCAAACATCATTCTGGGGTATATTAAGTGGAATATTATAAGTAAGACATGAGATGTTATTCTTCTGCTCTTGTTTGTCTGTGCTTCTAATTTTGCTCTTCCTCTGCTATTATTTTTTTTCTCCATGGGATGGTGTTCTTCAACTTTGCAACATGCTTTGGGACACGGTTTTATTGTATATTGCTGCTAGAGTTCATAATATACGGTACACTTATCTCCACTCCAAGGAGAAGATTATTTTTCAGGGATTATTCATGAAGACTGCCTTTGGGAAGCCAGGCAGAATGCAAGTCAACAGAATTTATTGTGTATGCATTAGATATTTTTGGCCTGTTCAGCCAAGTTGTAACGTGTCCTTTTCCTATAAGCATCAATCTTCCAATTTCAGAACTTTAATTCCTCCTGGTGAGGCCTATTCTAGAGGATCAAAGGCTATGTCTACACTTGCACTTTTAAGTCGACTTTAATTAAGTCGACTTAGTGTGTCTACACTTAAAATTAAAGTCAACTTAAAGGGGAATTTACAAAGTCGACCTAGAGCGTCCACACTGGATGCTCTAGGTCGACTTTGTGGGGCTATGGGGACCTTGGGCAGGTCCACGGTGGCGGGGGGGGGGAACCCCCTGTGTACAATGGGGCAAAGGGGGACAGGGACCCTGGCAAGGCAGAGCCCTGCGTGTGATGCTGTCTGGATTTAGGGAAACATTTATGATATTATTTTCAATGGATATCTCATAAATGCTATAATCCATAGGAACTATGTCATGTTTGGTATCAATAGAAAGGTAGTAATTTGCTGGGAATGATTATATAGTTTATGTCTAGGAATTCTATGTCAATTAGAAGTTAAGAATTTGATGTTATATCCATACTTTAACTTGTGTCATTCTGGACAAATGCCTTAGACGGAAGGGTGTGAACAACCATTGTCTCCTTAATGTTAAGGAATCTGCCAGGTGATATGGTCCCAGGGAGTAAACTGATGAGCCATTAAGGACACAATGGTTGTATTCTTTATGTCCTTAATGGTTCATCAGGATACTCCCTGGGACCATTCTACTTGGAAAATTCCTAAACACTAAGGAGATGTATATGGATATAACATCAAATTCTTAACTTCTAATCGAAATAGAATTCCTAGACATAAACTATATAATCATTCCCAGTAAATTACTACCTTTCTATTGATACCAAACATGACATAGTTCCTATGGATTATAGCATTTATGAGATATCCATAGAAAATAATATAATAAATGCTTCCCTAAATCCAGACAGTGTCACACCGTGCCCACATGCCCTGCCCTTTGGGGGGCATGCCAGGCTCCCCATGTGCCCCCCCAGCAGGGAGGGCATTGGTGTAGTCCTGGGGTAGCCCTAAGTCGAATTAAGCCTTAGGTCGAGTAGAAAGGTGGTTTAATAAAGTCGACTTAATTTTCATTAAGTCGACTTTATTTTGCTTAAGTCGACTTAAGCAAGCTGCTTAAGTCAACTTAAGCAAAGTGAAGTGTAGACGCAGGGCACATTAAGTCCACTTAAGCCAAGCTTAAGTCGACTTAATTTACCAGTGTAGATGCAGCCAAAGAGACAGAGAGATACTTAACTGGGAGTTGTAACATTTAGGATCGCTCGTGTAGTAAAATTCCATAACACTAGAACACAGATTTTTTTGTCTTTCCATTGTATGTTGATTTCTTCCTCTGGTTAAATTCAGCCAATCATAGGACCAGGATGGCTGGGATACTTTAGATTTTCAAGGCTTGGATTGCCATGGGTACTTTTCTATTGGAATCCTGTTGTACTTATCTATTGGAAAATAATGCGCTTGTGAATGCATCTGCATGCACACACACACACACACACTCAAGTTGTGTAATTGTAAGTTTGTTTCTAGAAAGCCAGAACTTTGTTCTGGGTTTTTTGTATATGTTTTTGTATTGTTTTGTTTTGTTCATTTCAGATATAGATGGTCCCTGGGAAGTGTGTGTATATACATTTTTAATATTAAAATAACTCTAGCTCACTGCCTAGCTTCAGATTTCTCCACCCCCACAGATCTTACTTAGCTGGCAAAGCATTAAAAGAATAGCTTCAGGTCTCTCTCCTACTTGAAAAGGCTTGCATACATAAGGATCTGTCACATGATTTAGTTTAGCGTAAGCAAGTCAATTTGTTTGTAAACATCAAAACTGGCATTAAAATGAGGTAATATCATTGGCATTTTTTACACTAATAGACATGAAATGAAAAATAACTTCATGAATTGGTTCAAAGTATGTGATATGAGGATGTGAGAGTTTTGCTTGTGGCAAAAAGAAACAGAGAATTCCAATGCATATTGAAATGTTATTGGTTTTAAACAAATTTTATTCAGAGGCACAGAATGCTTGGAGAGAGGGGAAGAAGGCACTCATCACTAATAAAGTTTGCAGATGACACAACAACTGAAGAAGTAGTAAATAATGAAGAGGGCAGATCACTGACTCAAAACAGTTTGGATCAGTTGGTAAACTGGATACTAACAAACTATATGCATTTGAATACAGATAATTGCAAATGTACACACTTAGGAACAAAAAATGCACGCCCTTCTTACAGGATGGGTCTATGCTGTGGAACAGTGATCTTAAAAAAAGATTAGGGTTCATGGTGGACATCAGCTGGACATGAGCTCCCTATATGATGCTGTGGCCAAAAGAGCTAATGTGATCCTGGGATGCTGAAATAAGGGAGTCTCATGTAGGAGTAGAGCACTTATTTCTCCTCTCTGTTAGGCACTGATATAATGACTGCTTGGTTACTGTGTCCAGTTCTGGTGACCAAATTTAAAGAAGGATGTTGATAATTAAGGATTTTTATAAACCAGAGCAGTGGTTTTCAAACCAGTCAAAAGACTGGAATGTATTGCTCAAAGATGTAGTTGTTGGGTCACAGACATAAATGATTTTTTTTAACTGGATCCCGAGAAAAAAAGTTTGAAAACCACTGCCCTAGAGTAAGTTCAAAGAAGAGGCATGAGAATGATTACAGGATTAGAAAACTGTGCTGTAGTGAGAGACTAAAGAGGTGCGTCTACACTGGCAACTTAGGTCGACTTAAGGATGCTTAAGTAAACCTACAGAAAGCCACATCCACACTGGGCTTTTATTAAGTCGGCTTTAGTGCTTCCTTAAGTCGACTTATTAACAGCTTAAGTCAACTTAATAATACCACTCTAAGTTGGCTGGCAGTTTGAAGGCTAGAAACAAGGTGGAAATTTTTGATAGTGAGGCTCATTAATCATTGGAACAATTTACCATGGGTTGTGGTGAATTTTCCATCAGTGACAATTTCTAATCAAGATTGGATGTCCCTCTAGAAATACTCACTACGAACTATTTGGGGGAAGATATATGGCTTTTGTTACACCAGTAGTCAGATTCAGTGATCATAATGGTGCCTCTGGCCTTGGAATCTATGAATTTGTGAAAATAAGCTAGTGTTACCAATTCTCATATTTTATTCCAAGTCCTTCGTTCATGTCTGTCCATCCCAGCTATAGGAATCATGACACTAAATGATAATCTCAGCCTTCTTCACGTTTAAAAAAAAAATCAAATGCTAATGATTACAAAGAACAATTTGAAGTGCTTGCACCCTTAAGATTCAAACCAGAGAGGAAATAAATCTTGTTATTGTTAAGTGTTGCATTTTTTTCTTTTATCTTTTATTTTAAACCAGGCAGATTTTGAGGGGACAGCTCACGTTTTTTTTTTCCTAACATTTGCAGTTGGCAGTATTGACCACAAATCCCCAAAAGCTTAATCAAAAGGATTGGTCCAAAAACTCATACTCAGGGTTATTCCCTATGTATAAAATTCAACCCATGTATGAAGGGCTGGTACAAGACTTTTTATGTTCTATTGGAAGGTCTTAAGTAGTGCATAAGTGATGTTTCAGTCCTCTGTACAGGAGTGATTGTATTGTCCTCCAGCTACTGTAGTCACTAGGATACTACACTTATGTGTGCTAATATATGCACGGGATAGGCTTAATCTTTTATCCATCCAGGAAGCAAAATCAAGATCATTCATGTTCATCCAGAGGACTGAGTTTGACTCTCAATTTTCATTTTATTGAACAAAAGATTCAGGGACCCAATTTACACAGCCTATCTTGAACAAGAGATGTCAACATTTCTAATGAAAGATAGTACTGCTCTTTCCTCCCATTCATTTTTTTGGGACAGAATACATGATTTCTAGTTATAAACAAAGCTGCACCATAAGATTAGCTAACTAAACTAATGCAATTGGGTGTTCATTTTATATTCAACATACTGCAGATATTGTGAACACGATTAAACACTTCCACTGATCATTAAAAAGTAACCATAATAGTCCCTTAATGTCTTGTCAACATCAGAGCAATGTTCTGAAAAATTATGTTTTTAATAGCGTACTGTCAGCAACAGAAGTATCAGATAAAAGGCTCTAATATGACAGGTGAATGGTGAATGAGCTTTGTTTTAAAATGATTTTTCTTCTAAATTGCATCTGAATCTGATTCATGGTTTTGTTTTTTAGATTTTAGGTTTTTGCTCTCTGCTTCTAATATGGAAATCTCATTTTTCTCCTCCTCCTCCCCCCATCAAATTGTTTTTTGGACCTGTTCCAGCAGCCCATCTTGTAGTCTTACTTCTGCAATTTCAGCTAGTGATAAAAGCTCCTGTGAACAGTACTGAGTGTCTGTTGTCTGGTTGCCAACATCAATGGGAGTTTATCTCCTTCGTACAGGTTCAGATTATAGATAGGACAGACCCCTAAAGTTAAGATTCAGATCCAAACTCTTCTGAAGTTCCAGGGTATTCACATCTATGACTATGTCTACACTGGCAAGTTAGTTCGAATTAAGGAGGCTTAATTCGAACTAACTAAAGATATGGCCAGACTAGGCTTTAGTTCACGGGTGTCAAACATGTGGCCTGCGGGCCAGATGTGGCCCGCAAACCTCTTCCATCCGGCCCGTGACTGTGCTCTGTGGGTCCACACTCTCTCCCTAACAGAGAGAGAGAGAAGTCTCGCATACCTAGCCAGTGCTCTGTGATGCAGCTATAGTGTCAGATCTCACAACATCACAGAGCACTGAGTATGCGAGACTGCGCTCTGTGAGATCACGCTCTCTCCCTAACAGAGAGAGAGTGTGTATGGTATCGTGGAGAGCGGTCTCGCATACACAGTGCTCCGTGATGCCATGAGAGTGCCCTAGTATTTCAATTTATGGTATGTACGGCCCACTATGTATGGCCCACTTGAAGTACATTTAAGTCAAATCTGGCCTGCCATAGCGAATGAGTTTGACACTCCTGCTTTAGTTAGTTCGAATTAAGGGCTTCCTTAATTCGAACTAATAAGTTTGAATAGGATATTCGAAGTAAAGGATTAATTCGAACTAACTAGTTCGAATTAACCAATGTGGCCATGTTAATTCGAACTAATTGCTTAGTTCAAACTAACCGGCCATTGAAATGAATGGGGATCGCTAATTCGAACTAAGCAAGCGCCATTCATGGCACTTGTTTACTTCGAATAAGTTTTCCTAGTTTGAATTAAGCTAATTCGAACTAACTAAAATTAGTTCAAATTAGTTAGTTTGAACTAACTAATTTGAACTAATTTTAGCAAGTGTAGACATAGCCTATGATTCTGGTTCAGGGGCAGTTGCTAACAATGGACCTTGGAGAAGGGGTATGTGGTGGGTCTGAGTAAGTGGAACTGTTAGTTTCTTCCCTAAGAAGGGAGAGGGATAATCTTGCATCCTCTTCAGTGGGGAAATATATTAGATAACTAAATTTAAATTAGGCTTCTCTTACCTGATTTCGCTGAACACAGGATGCATGGAGCAAATGTACTTTTTCAATGTACATAACCTCAGTTTTCTTCTCCAGTGGCTGGAAAACAAAATCTTTGTTGAAACCAATGGAGCTTTTCCTCTACCACAAGTGTTAAACACTCCTACTTTTAGAGTAGATGGTTGTTGCTGTTTTTTCCTCCCCTGATTACATCTGGCTACCTAATAGTCATGGTATTTAAATAGCTCCTACATATAGAATTACAGCAATATATCTTAAAAAAGGAATTCTCATGCCAGCATATACTTTTGATAAATCATGCCACTCTTGACCAATTCATTTCTCCATTATTATTAAGTTTGCCTAGACTCTAGTAACAACAACTTAAATACTAGGTAAATTGGGCATGAAGAAATAAGTCGAACTGGATTGCAGCTGTTTATCTATCTGTCAAAGTATGCACACAGATGAGCAATGTTTTGTTAAAATCTTTGGTTTAAACTTCTCCTTCCAATAAAAAAGTCATTGCAGGCCAATAAATAACCTGTCTAGATAAAGATTCCCAATTCTGTACCATAGCAAGAATCCAGAGGAAGAAACAATTTGGGAATAACAGGAAAACATTAGTGTATTTTATTGGAAATTTTAGTATAGAGAATTACACATAAGAGTTGTGTAACCTTTGGGTGGGCTAGAATTAATTTAATTGCTCTTCTCCAGTGCCTTAAAAGAAATAAACCCCAAATCCTATGGAGAAGCAGCTGAAGACCCAGGATTCAGTCTTTAAAAGACTGACAGCAAAGACTGTTCAGAGTTATCCTCCCCATATTCAAGTGCTACTAAAGAACAAAAGTAATAGTGAACTTTATTAACTGCTAACTTTATAAATTTTATGATAAGGAAATAATATAACTATTATATCTTTATAACATGCTGTGGCTATTTTGTAAACCCACAGTCACCATTTCACAGCTTTCCTTCCACAACAGATAAACAAGAAAACAATTTGAATTTAAACAGAACAGTCCCCACAGAAATACTGTGAGATGCAACTGAAGACTTCCAAAAGTTTAGGTGGAGTTCACCCTAATCTCACCAAGTCCAAAGGCTTGAGTTGAAAGAAGTACCTCCTTTGTCTTTGGTTGCAGGAATCTTCAGTAGAAATCCATGTAGGCTACTTTTCTTCATCTGCTGGAACCACTATCCAGTGAGATCACTGATTAACCAGCACTCAGCCACATATACATATGAGGTAACTCTGCTGCAAAAATTTCCAGAGTAGAGAGAAAACATCTTGCTGTCCACCCCTGGCTCAGCTTTTCCTAGTCACTTGCTGAGTACATGGGTTCTTCTCACTGCAAATGCCCTGTCTGCTGCTCTCATGGCATCTGACCAACACACCGACCTGTATTAAGGGCCCTTGGGGCCCTAGGCTGCCGCCCAATTGTGGGGCCTCCCCTCCTATTTGCCACCCCCAGCTTGGGGCCCCACCAGCCCTCGCATCACATGGGGGCCCCTGCTTGAGCCGGCCCTTGCAGGAGAGGCTTAGCTCCCACTGCGCCTCTGGGCTGGCCGATCTGCCTCCGGGAGCAGGGCAGGCCAGCCCTGTTAGCTCCACTCCAGGGGCAGGGCGGGCTGCTGTGCAGTTAGGCTCCAGTGCAGCCTTCCAGGGCCGTGGTCCTGGTGGCCCCCCCAGAGGCCATACCACGTGCCAACTGGCCCATCCCATCCCCCAGAGTGTAGTCAACAGGGCTGGCCTGCCCTGCCCTCAGAGGCAGACTGACTAGCCCAGGGGCAGGATGGGAATGGCTCCAGCCCAGGGCCCTGCCCCTCCAGCACTTGCAGGGTAGGGGCTCCCTGCCGTCTGCCCCTCAGCACTATAGGTGACACACAGGGTGATGGGGGACCGAATACAGCAGGGGCCATAGGGGCTGGAGCCTGGGACCCCCTTCCAGGCCAAGGGCACAAGCCCCTATAGCCCCTTTGTTAATCCAGCCCTGCCATCACAGCAGCAGAAAACTTTGTGGATCATGCTCAAAACTACCACACTTCATTCCAGAAGCTTCTGGCTCTTGGCAGCTAAATCTGCCCATCAACAGCAACCCAGCCCCAACAGATCTCTTAAAGAGATAGCCCGCAATAGGCCATATGGGTTACAGTTGCACATAATTTGCTGCAAAATAAAAGTACAGCATATCTAATTAAATAAATGCTATAGCATGCAAGCTTTCTACTTAAGGCCATATACTTTGCTTGGGGAGGCTACTTGCTCTAATACAAGGATGTCAAACTCACTTGCTATAGCCGGCCAGATTTGACTTAAATGCACTTTAAGTGGGCCATACATACCATAAATAGAACCACTGTGGCAATCTCGCAGCATCACAGAGTGCTGTGTATGTGAAACTACCTCTGTGATAGCAGTCTCTCTCTCTCTCTCTCTCTCTCTATGTTTGGAAGAGAGTTTGATCTCACGAAGCGCAGTCTCACAAACCCAGTGCTCCATGATGTTGTGAGACCTGACACTCTTACGGCATGGCAGAGCACTGTGAATGTGAGGCCACGCTCTCTCTCTCTGTTTGGAAGTACAGTGATTGGCCATACGGAAGAGGTTCAGCCTGCAAGCTGCATGTTTGACACCCCCGCTCTAATGCACTGATCACTATAGGACTTCAATTTCTTGAACAGATTTAAAAGACAAGCTTGTTTTAAATGTAATTATTATTAACAACAACAAAGAACATGAATAGGCTCTGCAATAGCAAATGGGGCTTACTGGCGTTATATACTTGAGTATTAAGTGTAAGTATTGGCAAACTTTCCTGCTGAATATGTCAAGGTACTCAGGAAGACCATCTTAAGCCAAAACAAATCATGCATCAACTCAAGAAATTTCTAAAAGTCAGTTGACAGCCTTCCTGACCACTAGCTAAACTCTTACAATGGGGAACACATTAAAATTAAGACTCCACAAGACACTAATAAATATACAACACAGAAGCATCTTGCATTGGTATCTTAATGAAATTTCATGACTTAAGTTTCTTCAATCTCTCACTTCTCTGAATGTGTTTGACATCAACCCCACTGAACGATCTCTGCTCCTACTTCAACCCCCAGAGAATGTAGTTCTTGGCATACATCTACAGTTTAAAGGAGAGGTGTAAATTCCAGCCTGAGGAGAAAACCCATGCTTGTTCTCAGGGCTAGCATACTAAAAATCCAGTAACTACAACAGCACAAAGTGCTAATCACTCCGAGTACACGTCACATCTCGGGGCTAGTTTTCACTGAGGGAAGTAAAATTGCCACAGTCAGATTGACCTTCCCAATCAACTGAGCAGGTTTGTGAAGACCTGCTCAATTGATTGTGAAGCCAATCTATTAAGACTACCCAACAACTGGAATGCCACTGAGTCAAAGGCTATGTCTACACTTGTTCATTTAAGTCGACTTTAACTAAGTCGACTTAGTGTGTCTACACTTAAAATTAAAGTCGATTTAAAGGGGAACTTACAAAGTCGACCTAGAGCAGGGGTCGGCAACCCGCGGCTCCGGAGCCGCATGCGGCTCTTCAGCCTCCCTGTTGTGGCTCCCTTCGGCCTTGTTCCCTCTAAGTTGCGCAGACTCCTGCTGCGGCCAGGCTGGGGAGATTCAAATCTCCCGCCCTGAGCATGCTCAGACAGAGCGTGCTCAGGGTGGGAGCGGCCTGGCCCAGAAGCAGCTCTGCCGGCCGTCCCTGCAGCTGCGAGCCTCCGGCCAGGTAAGGGGGCTGGAAAGGGGCTGGAGGGATGCCTGGAGAGGGGTGGAGGGACAAGGAGAGTGGCTGGGTTAGAGGGGTGGGGCGGACAAGGAGAGTGGCTGGGTTAGAGGCCTGGAGGGGGGTGGAGGGTCTCAGGTGCCAGGGTCTGCTTTGCCCTGCCGGGGTGGCCAGAGGCCTCGGCTTCTTTATTTCTTTCCTTTCTCTTCCCTGCCTTTCTTTCTCTTCCCTGCCTTCCTTTCTCTTCCTTTCCCTCCTTTCTCTTCCCTGCCTTCCTTTCCCTTCCCTCCTTTCTCTTCCCTGCCTTCCTTTCCCTTCCCTGCCTTCCTTTCTCTTCCCTCCTTTCTCTTCCTTTCCCTCCTTTCCCTTCCCTGCCTTCCTTTCTCTTCCCTCCTTTCTCTTCCCTGCCTTCCTTTCTCTTCCCTCCTTTCTCTTCCCTGCCTTCCTTTCTCTTCCCTGCCTTCCTTTCCCTCCTTTGTCTTCCTCTTCCTTTCCTTTCTTTCTTTCTTTCTTTTTCTGTTCATCTTCCTTCCTTTCTTTCTCTTACTTTTTTCTTTTTCTCCTCCTTCCTTCTTTTTTCTTTCTCTCCCTTCTTTTTTAAAAAGCTTTTTAAAAATTAATTTTAAATAAAAACCTTTCTAAAAATTAAATTTCAATTCAAAATTCATTCCAATTCAATTAATTAAACAAATAATAGTTTATAAGCTGTGTTATGTTTTGCAGCTCCAGACTACTTTTCTTTAGTGGAAGAGGGGGCAAAATGGCTCTTTTCACAGTAAAGGTTGCTGACCCCTGACCTAGAGCGTCCACACTGGATGCTCTAGGTCGACTTTGTGGAGCTGGGGGACCTTGGGCAGGTCCACGGTGGTGGTGGGGGGCACCCCTTGTGTGCAGTGGGGTAAAAGGGGACAGGGACCCTGGCAGGGCATGTTGGCAGGGTGTGACGCTGTCTGGATTTAGGGAAGCATTTATGATATTATTTTCTATGGATATCTCATAAATGCTATAATCCATAGGAACTATGTCTCCTTAATGGCTCATCAGGTTTCTCCCTTTGGCCCATTGTAGGTGGGAGCTTCCTTAACATTAAGGAGACAATGGTTGTTCACAACCTCCCGTCTAAGGCATTCCTCCAGAATGACACAAGTTAAAGTATAGATATAACATCAAATTCCTAACTTCTAATCGAAATAGAATTCCTAGACATAAACTATATAATCATTCCCAGCAAATTACTACTTTTCTATTGATACCAAACATGACATAGTTCCTATGGATTATAGCATTTATGAGATATCCATAGAAAATAATATCATAAATGCTTCCCTAAATCCAGACAGCATCACACCCTGCCCACATGCCCTGCCCTTTGGGGGGCATGCCAGGCTCCCCCTGTGTGCCACCCCAGCAGAGAGGGCATTGGTGTAGTCCTGGGGTAGCCCTAAGTTGACCTAGGGCTACCCCAGGGCTACACTGGCTTAATTTGACTTAAAAAAGTCGAATTAAGCCTTAAGTCTAATGAAAAGGTGGTTTAATAAAGTCGACTTAATTTTCATTAAGTCGATTTTATTTTCCTTAAGTCGACTTAAGCAAGCTTAAGTCGACTTAATTTACCAGTGTAGACGCAGCCAAAGAGAGGCCCCCTCCCTTTGACTCAGTGCTGTGGATGTGTCGGGCAAAGGGGAGTAAAATTGAGATATGCAAGTAATTTTCAGTAATTTGCATATCTCCATTCAACTGCTGCTGAAAACATGGGTAGTGTAGACCTACCTTTGGATATGTATGCCCTTGTGGCAGCTAGCATCTCTTGCTACCAGCACTATTGTGGCTCCACTATTTTCAGCATGCTTGCCCAATCGGAGCTATTGTGGTACGTCTCCTCAAACTAGAATTTCCACCTCCAGATTGAAGTATAGACATGCTCATGAAATTACCTTAGGTAAGTATGGATAGTCTAAGGGAAAGCTAATTAATGTTTTATCACTTAATGAACATGACAGGCTGCATATATAAAGACCAAAATCTTCACAGGCCTCTTAGGAAGAAGTAGATTCATCCACTGAAATGGAGACAGTGACATTTGAAATGAAGAATAATCATAAACGTTATAGGTCTCCAGTTCTTTGTTTTCACACCATGCCAAGAACACTTAATTTTGTAGCTCTTCACTTCTTGCACACAAGCTGACTTTATACTTGCATCATTGTATTGGGAACTGCTTTAAGAAAAAAAGAAAAACAGGCCTGACAGCGATACCTAGGCCTTAGGTGCCCTGCTACATAGCGGTATCCACAACCCTGGAACCTAATCTCCTATACAATGCATGGGGTGAGGTTTGTAAACTTAAGAATTAGAATCACAGAATCCAGCAACCTGAGCAGGGAACTATATAAGCTAATAGTAGGAAATGCTGAGAAGAAAGATGTTTCCTAAACCCAATGCCAGATTTAGGGACAGGTGACTTATGTGACTGGACTCAGCATGCTGTTTTGTTTTGGGTTTTTTGTTAATGACAAAAGGGGAAAAAGAATGTTTGAAGTAAAATGTTTCAGGTATTCCATATCTGGATTCGTTATTGACTAACACCTAAAATGTTCTGGATCTTTTTAGAATCTTGTGGAACCTTCCAGACTTTCTGAGAACTACATTTTCCTTAAACTTCCTAGAAGGTTGACAGCTCTGTCCTCGTGGTATATAAGGGCCAGAGTGTCAGTAGTCAGTCAGTGAAATATAAGAACCAAGTGTTGTGAAATGAGAGCCCAGCTGCAATCATCAATCATGTTTTGTTGTATAATTGTAGAAGTGTACATGGGGAGGGGGTGCTGAAATGGAAAGAGAAGGATGCCTAAGACTCTTCTCGCCAGGGCTGCCATTTGGTCAAGGGCTGGCCCTGCCTAAATTCCATCCCGCATGGGAAAGTAGGCACCTAATATGAAGTGCTTTCTCCCATGTGTGCGATAATAAATATACAGCCCACCAGTTAGAGTACATACCCATGATGTGGAAGACCTAGGTTCAAGCAGTCTGGGTATTTAGACCAAAGTCTCCCATATTCTAACTGAGTGGTCTATCCACAAGGCTATTGGATCAAAATGAGACTTACACTATGAGTATTCATGCTGTCTGGAAGGGGAATCTTTTCTGAGGATCTCACTGGAGCATCGGTGTGAGCTATGCATCGGAACTAAGGCAGATCTGCTGATGCCCACTACCAAAAAATGTAAGCTCCTAAGATGACAATCACGAAGCAAAGGAGGCAATTAAGTTCCTATGCATGGCACCACTGTGATTCACAAAACTCCAACCTGGCTTCTGTTTAACCCTGTAGAGACTGAACTTACCATAGTAAAGGTTTCCCTAGGCACTGCCTAAGATTTAGACCCTGCTTGTGCATACTGCTCCCTCTCCTGTAGGCAGAAGGACACTTATCTCCCAATTAAGCCCCCAAATGATTCATAAACAAGGAGAAGAGAAATGTTTGTCACCTAAATTGCATGCAGGAACCGATTTAGTCAGCATGCTAAGAGGCTACATACTCTATTGGCTGCTTTTCAAAATCTAGCCGGAGGAGGAGGATGAAATAGTGCCAGCATGGCCACCGGGTGTACTGCCTGTTAAGGGATGCTAACCCATGACCCCACCCTATCCACTTGAAGCTATGCCCCTCCTGCCCCCTACCTTGCTGTCCCCCTCTGCTGCAGCGGGAGGAGCCCCACTCCAGAGCTGGGCCACCTCAAGTTCTGACAGTGCATCCCAGCACCACCAGCTGTGCATGTCCCCAGTCATCCCAAGTCCCAGCTGCCCAGCCCCAGTGCTGAGTGTCCCAGACACCCCAAATCCTGGCCAGCAGCTACTGCATCAGGTGGAGTCCCTACCAGGCAGCCCCAGAACATGGTGACTTCAGCCACTCTGAATCCCCACCGGGTGGCCCCAGCTCTCCGGAGCACCAGCTGAGCAGTTCAAGTACCCAGTGGTCTGTACTCATTGCTGGCTCACCCCCCACTCTAGCCTTACTGAATTCAGGGGAGGCTGAGTCTAAGTCTCAAGGATTTTCAGAACTAGTGCTTGGGGTGCCCTCTCTAGCATAGTCTCAAGTTAGCAAATAGAACTTGCAGTTTTCCAATCCACAATCACTTAGTGGTGTCTCTCTCAGCTGGGGCCTTTCTTCATTGCCTCCTGCCCAGTCACTGCTGCTCACTCATAAATCACACAGGGTGTGTCTACACTTATAAATTAGGTCGATTTAAGGAGGCTTAAGTTGACCTAAACTACTCCACCTCCACACTGAGCTTTCCTTAAGTCGACTTAAGCGTTTCCTTAAGTCGACTTAAGCGTTTCCTTAAGTCGACTTAAGGAAACATTGTCAACTTAATAACACCTCATTTTAGGTTGACTTAATGCTTAAGTTGACCTTATTAGGTCGACTTAAGCCACTGTGGACGAGGATTAGCGCCTAAATTGACCTTATTAAGTTGACTTTAAAGTGTTACGCCAACTTAATAAAGTCAAAAAGTGGCTATGTCTGCATTAGAAAAGTGAAGTCGACTTTTGTTAAATTGACTTAATAAGGTCAATTTTAAGTCGACTTAAAGTCAACCTTTTTAAGTCGACTTAATAAAGTCGACTTAATTTTTCTAGTGTAGACATAGCCACATAGTCCTGCATTCAGTTCTACCATCCAGTCATCACAACCTGTTCCATGTGTGATTTTGCATACACTTCGTAGAGTTTTCTCTCTGCATTCACCTTCTCCTCAGCTCCTGGCTAACCATATGTCGACTGCTGCTTTGCATAAAATTTTAGACACTTCCTGGTTCCTACAGGCCAGGGGAAAGGGGGCTGATGGGTGTTGTAGTCTTCTGCTTAGCAGGTTCATCACACTGTACCCAAAAAGCAGGATCATATTCCTTGTTTCTTGTGTGTCTGTTATCTGCAGTCTGAGATTTACTGCAAACCTTTCCCCTCCCAGTTGCAGTTCAATGCATGTAGGAAGTTGCTGAGGGAGATAGTGAGGCAATTTGGGCTGCGAAGCCTTCCATATGCTAATGACTTGCATCTTTGTGCCTCTTACAAGTATGCCTGAAAGGATTGTAATCTGAGGTCAATAAATGCAGGTAAATATCAATTTCAGACAAAAAATATTTCCATCAATAACTGAAATTTACAGCTAGGTAGAGTAAGAAAAAAATTGCTTGGGAACTTAGTATGATTTGAGGAAATTTACTTTGTATACTTTTTGACTCTCAACACCTCACATCATTAACTAGTATCTAAGCCCCCATCAGTTGTCAGCCACCCATAATTTCCAACAACTGTGAAAATTTACATTGATAAAAAATAGAAAGAAACTTAAAACTAAATATCAATAAATCTTATTCTGCCGAGTCTATTTATAAGGTGTCCTGGATATGTAATACTTTTTTCAATGGCTGAAAAAGCTTGATAAAATCCTGGTAAGAACAAAGTATGCTACGGCTAATATCATGCCATCTTATTGGAGGTATTCACCCCATTCAGAAATACCCTTGAACTGTGAACTTCGGTGATGGAGTGCCAGATAGCTGTGAATGCCTGAAGTGCCTCTTCATCTTTGCATGGTGCAATGTTACTTATTTTGGATTTTTACCTCTGTTACTCATGCCCTTGTGAACTCTAGATTGTAATACGGTCTATATTTGAAGATACTCACAATCTCTATCAGGTACAGAATGTGAAAGTCCACTTGCTTATCAGTGCTACATTCCAGTGCTACCTGGTTTTGCAGCTTCTGGTTTACTTCTGGAAGTTAGTAAAAATAGATCCTGATCTCTTGATTCATATTTCTTGGACTATATGTGCCACAGTTTTTGTCCCAGAGTGTCATTAGGTCAGTTCAGCTTAGCTAATGTTCCCCTCTTCTCTCAGTTCTTAAATCTAAGTAACAGGAGCAGGATGACAAACAAGGAGTCTTGTGGTACTTTTAAAGATTAACACATTATCTATAGCGTGAGCTTTCATGAGAGAAAATCCCACTGCGTCAAACACTTTAAAGAAGCAAAAAAAGCAAACGCCATTATGGGGTATATTAACAGGAGTATTGTGAGTAAGACATGAGAAGTGATTCTTCCACTCTACTCTGCACTGATTAGGCCTCAACTTGAATACTGTGTCCAGTTTTGGGTGCCTCATTTCAAAAAAGATGTGGAGAAACTGGAAAAAGTCCAGAGAAGGGCAACAAAAATTATTAGAGGACTGGAACGTTTGACTTATGAGGGAAGATTGAAAGAGCTGGGTTTGTTTAGTCTAGAAAAAAGGAGACTCATAGGCGATATGATAATAGTTTTCAAATACCTAAAAGGTTGTTATGAGGAAGAAGGAGAAAAATTATTCTCCTTAATCATAGATAGTAGGACAAGACGCAACAGGCTTAAATCACAGCAAGGGAGGTTCAGCCTAGACATTAGGAAAAAATTCCTAACTGTCAGGAACACTGGAATAAGTTGCCTCGGAATGTGGCATTGGAATCAACTACATTGGAGGTTGTGGAATCAACTACATTGGAGGTTTTTAAGAGCAGGTTAGACAAATACCTGTCAGGGATGGTTTCATGGGGTACTTAGTTCTGCCGTGAGTGTAGGGAACTGTACTCGATGACCTGTCATGGTTCCTTCCAGTTTCTATTATTTATCACATGACCTTTTGAGAGAGAAAATCATAGAATCATAGAATCAATTTGTTAGTCTTTAAAAGTGCCACAGGACTCCTTGTTTGTTTGGCTGACCTAGACTAACACGGCTACCCCCTTTGGAACTTGTCAAGGAGCAGGATGTTTATTCCAGCAAATTATCTTTTACTCTGGAATTTGCTTCCCTACCCCTCTTGCTGTGATAGAGCTGGATGGAGTCTTTCTGATCTTCAGAGCAGGATATGAAGCCCATGTGTTCGATCAGATTTGTTCTTCAAATTTGGTTGCAACCAAATCAATTCTCAGCCCCTGCATTTGCATTCATGCTAGTCTTTCTTTTTTTTCTTTTTTTTTTGATGGTGGAATATAGGTACTGTATGCTTTCAGTGTGTGTCAGAAGTTGGAGACTGGGGGAAGCTGATGTGGTTTTAGGGTGGATCTGATTATTTGTCAACTATACTTTATATTGTAGTTTTAAAACTTGGGTGCATGCACATGAATGTGTCATGGGCATATTTTAAAAATCTAAACCAAAATGTATATAGGGAATTGTTTTTTCCGCCATTGAACTGCACTCATCTCTCAAATGTGGAGGCTTTTAAGAGCATCCCTATGTTACTGAGTGGTTAGTTAACATCCAGGGTCTTGTGAGTTGTTTCTATTAACAGAAAACAGTTTCTTTGCTCACAATTCTCCCTTCCTGTTTCTGCAGCCAATACTCATCCCCAATAGTTCTCTTGACCTACTCTCAGGACCATGGTCCTGATTATTCTCGTGCTGTCTCCTGCCTTCAGACTGCTTTTTCTTGGCTTTTTGCTGCTCTTGCTGTCTGGTTTCTATTTTCATTCTCACAGGAATGGTTGCAACCAAATCAATTCTCAGCCCCTGCATTTGCATTCATGCTAGTCTTTCTTTTTTTTCCCCCCGGCTATCCCTAAGCAAAGGGGCATTTAATTGGTCCTCAATTTGCTTAAATGAAAGGTGGCTGGAAGCGCTATGCTTTTTTATTTTTTTCTCCCCTGGCAGTTCTGAAAAATCAGAAGTTTTTGTTTTGGGTCAATTTTGAAACCAATTTTTGCTGAATTATCAGTGACTCAAGTCAGGAAAAAAAATAATTTAGGGCTGAAAATCATTTTGTTCAACCTGAAATGAAAACATTTCATTTCTTATCCGCTTGAACTTTTTATATAAAAGCAAAGCAAATGAAAGGCTAAATTCATAAGAGGACTTAAAAGCCATTCACATGTAACCCCCTCTTTTTCCTCCCTGGGTTACTTGGGGGCAGGCAACACTTGTCTAATGGCAAAAAGGAGATCCTGAATATCCCAGTGGTGATGTTGGATTAAGTGGGAATCCCCTATCCACCCTTCTGCTGCAGTCCCCTTGCTTTTACAGGCAATTAAAATTGGCGGTGCCTCCCCCTGGTTAGATCCTGTACACACTCAGTGGTGTGCCTTGATCATCTCCAGGACTAAAAGCATGCTGATAAGAGTAGTAATCACACACCTTTACTGAACAAAGAAAATTTATCATAACAGGGTGAATAAATCAAGTAACACACACAGAATACAGGAATAAAGGAAACTTAACTAACTAGCATTTATACAGCCACAATTACCCCCCCTCCAGAGTGCACACTTCCCCAGAGTTCAGAACCCCGACCCCTTGCTTGCATGGGCTCGCTTGAAGGTCTGATGAAGGAGACAAGACAGGGCTCTGCTGGTTCAGTGTATCAGTCCAATCACAGCATCACACTGAAGATTTGTAGTGGAGCCAACCAAATGTCAGTGGTCCTGGCCCTGGCTCAGAGGAACCAACACTTTGCCTCTTCTTAGGTCCAGTCTTGCTGCAGAGTCCTTTCCCTTTACAAAGCCCTGCTCCAAAATGGTGGGGGGGGGGGGGAGAAAAGAGGGGGTGCTCACACCACCTTTACTGCAGCCCCAGCTCAGCCAGCTCCAGGCTCTGTCCCTACTTTGGGCCAAGCAGTGCCACCAGCCTCTGAAACTCCCTGCTCAAACAATTTCTTGCAGGCTCATAGCAGCAGCCTCGGAATCCCCAGGAGCAGTCACCAGCAGCAGCTTTCAGAAAGGGCCGTGCGCTCCTCACCAAATGGAGTCCACCATTCCAGAACTCCCTTCCCCTGGGCAGAACCAGGGTCTCCTCCCTTTCCCCCAAGGCATGATGGGAGTTGTAGTCTTCTAATTAAATGCAGAGGCCCCTCAAGTACAGGGTAGCTGCACACAAAACAAAGGAAGAGAAGTGACACCGCCACCGTCTTTCCCCTCAGCCCTACCTCCTTCATAGCAACAACGCAGGGTTTAAGATTTCAGAACAATCCTCTAGGATATGGAAGACCTGCACTGAAGTTCCTACATCAGAGGAAGGATTTTAACACAGCTCTCTTACATTGCAAGTGAGGGCCCTAACAGCAAGGCTACTGTTTATTGAAAGGTTGACGTTTCTCAATTTCCCTATCTGAAACTATTCCACTTTTTATTAATTAATATTCATTGGGCCAGAGAATGCAAATGACACTATAGCATTGTATTTAAATAACTCACCTGGTTACTGCTCCAGTAACTATTTAAGAATTTTTATATAAAAATGGAACAGTTTTGATAGGAAAAATCAACTATTCCGGGTTGAATCTCTCAATTGCCAGTGGGGAGGGCAGGGACTCAAACAGGGGTCTTCTACCTGTTAGAGGAGTGCCCCAACCACTGAGCTCTTAGACATACTAAGTGGGGGGAGGGTGGGGAGGCACAGCAGCATCAATATTTCCTTGGTTTTGTGAATGGTACCTAATTCCCTTTGTGAATCTAACTCAAAAAAAATCCAAGGTTTGGTTTCAGAAATGTCAACATTTCAATATTTCTGAATTTGACTGAAAAAATTTGCTCAAATAATATTAATTTATGAGATTCTGACAACTGGAATCAGCTCTCCTCCCCCTTTCCCACCTCCAAAATTTTGAACTGCTCAGATACCTACCCTCCAGCATTTTATAATTTGAAGTGCAGATTTTGCATCAGTATTTTAAATTAACATAACTACAGAGAGGATAGAGATTCATATTTTGGATAGTCAAAAATTTTACATCTGATAATGTCAGGTCCACCATTTGTCGACCAGGCTGGGTAACTTTAGAATATATCACAACACTAGGGCAGTGTAGAACTGAACTACGCTAATAAGTGGCTTGGAAGGGACTGTGCTTCCTAAGGTTCTCGGTGCATATGCTTCATAGTCCCTTTGCAATAGCCACTACATGAGCCTGTCTGTGCAATGTATGTCTGGTGATGCATGCAGTTATGCCTACTGATCATCCATGGCACATGTGAAGGTGAGGACAATGAGTGAATTCTTATCCCTATATAGGAGGGGTGAGAACACAGTCAAGCCCTGCTGTCAGAATGGCTCTGTGTTCACTTTGGCTATTAGCTCTGGTGTGAGATTCTTTGCATTCAAAAGGCTGCTGAAGGATTATGACAGGAAAATGAGGCAAATGCTCTCAAATGGAGAAATACGTATAGTGGTTATTATTGAGCAGAGAAGACTTGGGGAAGGACATTTAACACTCTGAGTGGTTAGATGTAGGCAGCTGTTTCTTTAAGTCCCAGTTTAGTAAATGAACTGGGTGACTGAGTAAAAGATCACAGCTAAGGTCAGTTGCTTGTCTTGTAATAGGATCCAATGAAATATTTTTATTAATATTCATCCTAGTTCCCTTTTATTGCTAAAACATCTCAACTACTGCAGGCCTAATAGCTTTAGTATAATGCTGCAGATGCTGTTGATTCATCTTTCAAGTATAGCTACTTGTTCAATTCATTTGCACAGAAATGGCAAATTAGTAATGCTCCACTACAGGAGTTTACTACTGATATTTAATGTACTAGTTCCTCTACAAACGTTTAGTGAAACTATTTCAGATAATGTTTAGCAATATTGTTGCTTATGCAAATATCAGTCACTTTGTATCTGTTACACATTTGTGCATATAATTGCAATAGAAATGATTTATAGAAATCCTGTAATGGTCTGTTTAAAATCTACTGAAGTGACCTTATTTTCCTCTTGTTTTTTTAATGATGAAATTCGGCGTCTTAGGGACAAAAAGCAATAATGCTAATGCATATTCATATGAGCTGATGAAATATCTGTATGATTATATAGCTGACTTTATTATTGACAAATGACTAGGGATTGGGATTCCCAGTAGCTGGAGACTGAGTAAGGATCAGAGATTGCCTGAGCTATGAAGTATTTTTTCCTATGGATTTGAATTTCTCCAGCGTTCAAAACTGATCAGAACCAGAGCTTTGGCTTGATTTATCATTAGTAAAGACTAGCTGAACTCAAGTTAGAAGTATAAAGCAGCTCATCCTTGGCTTATGTTATGACTTCATCTGTAATGCAAAAGTAGTTTGATCATGGTAACAACCTGTTCATGAAATCCTCTTGAATCGTGGTGTTTTCTTTTTATCGCTTCACCTGGAAACCTGTCAGCTCCAGCAGGCTGATCTTTGTGGTTTCTTTCCAATCTTGTTAAGCTAGCTAGCATTAGCAGTTTCATGACATTTGTCTTATGTCTCAGATTACTACCCGATGCAGGCAACAAAGTCAGTCCAGCTCAGCAAGAGCCATTTTTAGTTGGAGAAGTAGTTATTATTGGTTAGATTATCAATTAGCTCACATGAAACAGACATGAACAGGCACAATTTGATACATGCCTTCTTTCTATCTACTCATTGTGACCATGTCACAGCTGAGCCATAGATCAGGGGTTCTCTTTAACACCATTTAAGTAACTTGATAAAAAATCATAAATAATTAAACATTAAATTTGTGATGTGACTACTTGCAATAAAGAGTTTGTCCAGCTCTGACTTTTAACCATGGAGATGAGCACATGAGACAATCTGTTGGTGAAGTAACTCTCTTAATTTAGCTAAGATAGTGGAAACTACAATAAACAGCTGATGTTGCTGCATTATCCTGACTTGATATTTTCCTTTATTATGATGGGAAAACAAAATTTTATACAGTAGTGAGAAAAGGCTCAAGAAAAAATCTATTAGAGAAAACACTTAAAAATACTTTATTTTCAATAATTAAACACAATGTTTATAATTCCAAAACTGCAAAAAGCAAGCCAAAGAAAAGTTCGTCATAGTTTCCCAACTTTACATTTTGTGGCAGCCATTACAAATTTAGCACATCCAATACTCATTCTTTTACACATTATGTTTATATTTCAATTCATATTTGTCTGTGAAGTAGGCAACTCATGCCTATGTGTAAAAGTTGGAAATATTGTCAAAATAGAACTCCTTTTCATTTATAGTTAATTTTATTAGAATATTATCCTCTTGGATGGTCTGAATGGCTGCCCAAGAATTCTTGAATGCTCCCTGACACTATATTAAGTAAAAACCAATTCACAAGTGGCTCAAATGTACTCGATATTTTAATTTATAAAAAGTCAGCAATTCAAAGGGTCTCTACAGAATATATATACCACATACATAGAGCTACAACCTTAATACCTTCAGTGGCTTGAAAGCTGGCTGACTGGAATAATGCCCCTCCCTTGATAGTCTATTTTTGCAGTTAAGTTTAGCAGGACATTCTTGCAGCTAGCTTCTTCCTAAGATTGGAATTATGGTCCATAATTCTCTGATCTGTAGCTTCCTTCGAAGGCTGATCTTCAGAACATCAGGTAAGGCATGCTTTTTTCCCCCAAAAAATCTCAGTATTTGCCATGATCAAGCAAAGCACTTCAGCATGTTTGTACTCCAGTTGAGTTTAATGATCCTGCTTCTGTGCTTAGAGTTCTGAATATGCTTAAGAGGTTTATCAGTTGGGTTAATATGATGTCAGTTTGATTATGGAGGCTCTCCTAGCTATAGTAGTAGTCCTTGGAACTGCCTAAAGTTAGCTTATATGTCGTTTTGTGCCATTTAGGTTTTATAAATAGAACTGAGATTTTTACATAGTACTTAAGACAAGGAATTGGTAGTGTCCCTTTTTTACTGGTCTTTCAATGCATGCTACCTCTTATCTTTTTTTCAGAAGAGAATTATGTATTCACTAGATTTGGAAGATATTCTTGTTACATTACCAAGCCTTCCAGAACCATTTATGACTCACCACACAAACATTCCATATGGGGTTTTTTATGTAGTTAGACTGCCGAGTGATGACTTGAGAAGCAAACGTTGAGGGAGAATTGTTTTTATTAGAAGCTTGAAAGAAATTTTGTATTGTAATTGACACTTTCCCTGTTCAGTTTGCATGCTCTGTACTTTAGAAAGCCTAATTTTTTTTCCTTCCTCATTTTAATCTCATTCCTCTATGAGCCTGATATTCTGTTTGGCATCACGCCTCGGGGTATTATTCATCGAGGGGACCAGGCAGACGCCGGGTTCTTTGTCCACCGGGATTATAGCCCGGCCTTGATCTGATGGAATGGAGGAGGCACTGACATGTACATTAGTGGTCAGGGGGGTCAAATAATAGAGGGTTGAACCGGTCCACCCGACAACCCAAACAAACATTAGAGGTATTGAAATTCCAAAGGGGTAGCCGTGTTAGTCTATTGTAGAAAGACAACAGAGTCCTGTGGCACTTTTAAAGACTAACAGATTTATTTATCACATGAGCTTTCGTGGGAGAAGATCCCACTTCGTCAGACGCTTTGAAGATAGGAAAGTTACAGAGTGGGAGGAAATTAAATGCAGGGGAGTCTATGACATAGCATCAGGTCAGGCTGTAACAGCAAATCAAAATAGATGTTAGGATTCAAAACACTGGGGAACAGCACATAGAGGAGGGGAATACTGTTCCCATAAGGAAAGAAGTAAGGGGGGCAGAGGGGTAGGGGAGATTAACAATAACAGGGAAAGTATCAAAGGAATCAAAAAGGTTATAAGCAGAAGATATTTATTGCTGATCATTTTAAGTACAAAAAGGCTTAAGCACTTCTTTTCTTTAAAGATAAGTACACACTTTTAGCTGTTATATACTTGCAAGGTTTACTTTTACCATTAAACTTGTTATGTTATTATGCTGCAGCAGGTCTTAAAGATAAAAATAAATGCGCATTATTAACTATTTAATTGCTAAAACTATTCTTATTACTCTGCACTTGCCCCTAGCAACAAAGGGGTGCCCCTAACTTCAAAGGGGACGGCAGGCTATCTACCTGTACTCCCAGGCTGGGGTGCTAAACTACTTGGTCCCTAACCTTATACCTATCCCCCCGTACCCTCGGGGACCAGGGTGCTAAACTTCCCTTACTGTTTCAGTTATTCATATACCTGTTACTTACATACCTGTAGCTACTCTCGAACCAGTGTTCACCGAGGCCTCTTGTAGTTTCTTAATACTCACCGAGCTCCTTGCCAACATGTCAGTTTCGCCACCGTCAGGGATCAGGTGCTGACCTTTCTTTGATGAGCTCGGACCAACGTGCCGGTCCAGTCAGCTTCAAGACTAAGACCTGACCTTTCTCTTTCTTCTCTGGACTGACCCCACTTGCTATAGTGACCGGAGCCACTGGGTGTCTTGAGTCAGTCCAAACCTGTCCGCCTCAGTGTCCTAAGAGCTGATCTTTTATAGAACTTTAGCCCCCTGTGCCCCTCCTGTTTTTACAGGGGTTCCCACAGTCTTTGCCACATTGCCATCGATCATTTTAGTTAACTGTCAGCCATTGATCATTTTAGTTAACTGTCAGGGAGCTATCAGGGAATTATCAGGGAGTTTTCTTCCGAGAGGTGATTGCAACCTTGTTGGGTATTCGAGGCTCGTTAGGGTGCTTGTTAGGATGCTCGTTAGGGCTGCAGCTGCTCATTAGCTGACGTCTGAGTTCTTGGCATAGGTTCATGTGAGCGGTTATGCTAAGGCCTTTGAAAACTGGTTCAGGCTTGGGCCTATACATGCTAACTACTACTCTTAAAACTAGTTTCCCCTAATAATATAAATTCCCATTAACCTAACCCACCTTATACAATTCCATTCTCATTTCATTTTTTAGTCAAATTCCAAAGTGGTAGCCGTGTTAGTCTATTGTAGAAAAATAACAGAATGCTACTTGTCACCACCTACAACCCTCAAGTCAAACCTCTTCAATACATCATCAAAGATCTACAGCCTATTTTACAAGATGATCCCTCACTCTCTCAAGACTTGGGAGACAGACCTCTCCTTGCTTACAGACAGCCCCCCCAACCTTAAACGGATACTCACCAGTAACTACAGATCATACAACAGAAACACTAAAGCAGGAACATATTCCTGCAACAAACCACGCTGCCAACTATGCCCTCATATTTACACTGAAGACACCATCACAGGACCTAATCAAGCCACCTACTCTATCAAGGGCTCATTCACCTGCTCATCCACCAATGTGATTTATGCCATCATGTGCCAGAAATGCCCCTCTGCCTTATATATTGGACAAACAGGACAGTCTGTGCACCAAAGAATAAATGGACACAAATCTGACATCAGAAATTGCAACACTACAAAATCAATAGGGGAACACTTCAATCTCTCTGCTCACTCCATTGATGACTTCTTAATAGCTGTGTTGAAACAGATGAATAACAAATCACAGCTTCAAAGAGAAACTGCAGAACTCGAATTTATATGCAAATTTGACTCAATTGCCTTGGGGTTAAACAGGGACTATGGATTTTTCTCTCATTACAACAGGTGATTTGACCTCACCTTCCGCTATGTCCTGTTCCCCAGTGTTTGAATCCTAACACCTATTTTGATTTGGTGTTACAGCCTGACCTGATCCTATGTCATACACTCCCCTGCATTTAATTTCCTCCCATTCTGTAAGTTTCCCATCTTCAAAGCGTCTGACGAAGTGGGATTTTCTCCCACGAAAGCTCATGCGATAAATAAATCTGTTAGTCTTTAATAGTGCCACAGGATTCTGTTGTTTTTCCTTTTTTTAGAAAGCAGTTAGACTTCTCTGTGAAAGTGTTTAATTTTTTTTAAAAAAATAACCATTTGATCCCAAACTACTCTTTCTTTCTCTGTAACTATGTATCTCCCTCAAAGTTCTTTAACTGTGGATGTTTTGTTTCATTTTGTTTTAATAACAGTAAATATTTAAGTATTGGGAATTAATTAGGAATTGGGAAATAATTCTTTAGGAATGCTGTGAAGTTGTATGGTGAACTCAGCTTCCTGATCAAGATGGGGAGAACTTTAAGAGCAAAAATATATTGTTCATATGTTCTCACTTATGATTCTTGCCATATTGCTATTTGTCTTTTAATAAGCCATAATACCACTATCTAAAACAGTATAGAACTAAACTTGGTTCTTAAAGTCTGTCTTTCATAGCGAATGAAACAATATTTTCACTAAAAAAAGTTAAAAGGGGAATTCAAAGAGTGGATACAGAAAGTTCACACACTGCGCTCTGGAGAATATAAAGGAACTTACCTTTATTGCAAGTGAAAGAGTTTTGGCCAATGCTATCTTTGAAAAGTGCCACAGGACCAAGGTATCATTTAGTCCACCAAGGTAGCATCTAAGTTCAGAACAGGGAATTACACAAAAATGGGGAAATTAATGTAAAAGAAATTAAAAGGAACAGTGCCAAAAATGAAATTCCTGCAAGCTGCATAGAAACTTTTAAAAGACATCATATTAGAGGCTCAATTTAAATGTATTTAAATATAAAATAAAAATCATAGTAAGAGGACCAAAAAAGAGGACCATGGCTGAACTACAAAGTAAACAAAGCAGTTATAGGTAAAAAAGCATTTTTTAAAAAGTGGAAGTTAAATCCTATTGAGGAAAATAGTCAGAAGCATAAACTCTGGCAAGTCAAGTGTAAAAATATAATTTGGAAGGTCAAAAAAGAATTTAAAGAACAGCTATCCAAAGACTCAAAAAGTAATAGCATTAAAAAAAAAAAAACCCAGAAGCAGGAAACCTGCTAAACAACCAATGGGCTTCTGAATGATTTGAGATGGGAAAGGAGCACTCAGGGAAGATAAGGCCATTTGCGGAGAAACAAAATGAATTCTTTGCTGAGGATATTAGGGGAAGTCCAAAATCTGAGCCATTCTTTTTGGTGACAAATCTGAGGAATTTTCCCAGATTGAGGTGTCATTTGTGGAATTTCTGGAATAAAATGATAAATTAAATGGTGATAAGGCACTATGACCAAATGGTATTCACCCAAGAATTCCAAAGGAACTAAAATGTGAAATTGCAGAACTATTAACTGTGGTATGTAAGATGCCATTTTAATCAGCTTCGGTACTAGGTGACCAAAGGATAGCTAATATAACATTAATTTTTTTTAAAAAAGCTTCAGAGGTGATCCCAGCAATTACTGGCAGGTAAGTTTAGCTTCAGTATCAGGCAAATTGTTTGAAAGCGTAGTAAAGAACAAAACTATCGGATATGTAAATCAACATGATTTTGGGGGAAGAGTCAACTTGGTTCTTGTAGAGGGAAATAATGCCTTCCCAATCTATTAGAATTCTTTGAGCAGAAGTCAACAAGTGTGTTTATAAGGGTGATGCTCTACAGCACATCATCAAGGATCTATAGCTTGTCCTACAAGAAAATCCCATGTCTGCACAAATGACACCGTCATAGGATCTAATCAAACCAGCTACTCCATCAAGGGCTTATTCACCTGCTCATCCACCAATGTGACATATGCCATCATATGCCAACAATGCCCCTCTGCCTTGTACATTGAACAAACAGGACAGCATCTGTGCAAAAGAATAAATGGACACAAATCTTAGAGCAGAAATAACAACATTCAGAAACCAATAGGGGAACATTTCAATTCCCTGCTCACTACATGGAAGATATGTCAATTGCTGTACTAAAGCAAGTTAATTACAAATCAAAGCTTCAAAGAGAAACTTCAGAGTTAGACTTCATATTCAAATTTGATACCATTACCTTAGGCTTGAACAGAGATTTGAACTGGCTTTCTCATTACAGTGAGTGACTTTTCCCTATTTCTACCTCCCCACCTTCTAATATGTTGTTCCATAATGCTTGAATCTAAACAAGTGCTTTAATTTCCTAACTTATACTTCCCTGCATTTATTTTTCCTCCCATTCTGTAAGTTCTCCATCTTCAAGCATCTGATGAAGTGGGATTTCTCTCGTGAAAGCTCATGCATTAAATAAATTTGTTTGTCTTTAAAAATGCTACAGGACTCCTTGTTTGTTCCATTGAGATATAGTATACTTAAATTTTCAGGAAACCTTTGACAAAGTCCCTCTCCAAAGGCTCTGAAGAAAAGTAAGTTATCAGAGGATAAGAAGGATCATACTCTCCTGAATAGGTAACTGGTTAAAAAATAGGAAACAAAGGGTAGGAATAAATCTGTTTTCAGAATGGGGAGAGGTAAATGGTAATGTCCCCCAGAAGTCAATACTGGGAGCAATACTGTTCAACATATTCATAAATGTTCTGGAAAACAGTGAGGTGGAAAACTTTGCAGATGATAAAAAAACTGGTCAAGATAGTTAAGTTCAAAGCAGACTGCGAACAGTTAGAAAACGATCTCACAGAACTGGGCAACAAAATGACAGATAAAATTCAAATGTAAATGCAGAGTAATATATATTAGAAAACATAATTGCAAGTATAGATATAAAACGATGAGGTCTGTAGTGGTGTGGTGGCACCACTGCAGCCCCGAAAGGGTTAAAAGGAGGCCTGGCTGCAGCAGCCAATCAGTGGTGAGGGTTGCTGAGCCAATCAGGGGCAAGCAGCCCAGTATAAGAGGGAGCTGCAGGGGCAGCTTAGTCAGTCTGGCCTGTGGGAGAGGCTCCAGAGCAGTGGTCCAGGAAAGGAGGCCTAGAAGGACAGCAGCTGGACTCCAGGCAGTTAGAGGTGGTGTGTGACTGGGGCTGCAGGGAAGTGGCCCAGGGAGTCAACACCCAGTGTTGTGAAGAGACTGGCAGGAGGCAGAGCCTCATAGGAGGCAACTAGAGTCCCTAAGCCAGGGCCTGGAGTAGAGAGTGGGCCCAGGTCCCTCCCCACTCCCCCCAGCATGCCAGGGTGACATGGGTGCCAGGAGTGGCACAGGCTCACAGGCCCATTGACTCTTTTAATCTGTGGGCTGGATCAGGGAGAGCTGGACTGGACCATACGGAAGTGGTCAGTGGAGTAGGCCTGGCCACTGCTGCAAAGTGGGCCAGGAGACCTAGTTGTACCCCAGAAGGGATGGACTATGGGCTTGGCTGGAGGGCTAAGACCCCGAAGAGGACTCAGAGCCAGAGTCCAGTGTGTGGACACAGCAGAGCCTGGACAATCTGTAGTGGGACCATTTGAGCATTCCCCAGAGTCACCACCCGGAGGTGACATACAGGTGGGTCCAGCATTAGACACATGGTGGAGAATGCAGGCAGCACAGTTGCCCCTGATACAAGGGTCAGGTCAAGGAGACCGTGATGGGACTTGCCTGGACCATCCAGAGAAGGACACAGGGAGTGGCAGTGATATAGAGCCACATATAGAGAGTGAGGTGCTCCTTACTAAAAGAAGTGAAGTCCTCCCGGGTTGGACGGTGGAGTAGCCAATCCCAGTTGAGCCAAGGACTTGCAGCTAGAGATCTAGGTCCAGCTTGCAGAGCTCCTTGCCAGCCAGCTGCAGCTAAAGTGGGCAAACTGTCGCCTGGAGGCTCAGGTGGTGGAGCTGCTGGAGGACAGAAGTCGCTGGAGCTGGGATAGGCAGGAAGACCAGCACAAAGGGAGAATGCCCCAGATCTGGAGGCCAACACCACAGGACCTATGTTTTCTGTGTGGCCAGGAGGCCCACTGGAGGAGGAGCTGCCCCCAATGAGGGAGGTGGAAGGAACTGTGGGGAAGATCCCAGAGAGCCCCACCAGTGAAGGCAACCAGATGGGGAGGGGCTTGTTGAACTTGTGGGGCCCAGGGGCATATCCGGAGGGAGTGCCTGACCAAGGGAGTCAAGTTTGGTCCCAAAGAAGGGGATAAGCCAGAGAAGCCTGCAGCAGGCGAGAGAGAGGGGAAGTGTTTCCACTGCCAGAAGGTAGGCCATGTCAAGAGGCATTGCTCCCTGAGGCAGAGGACTTTGCGGATGAGAATGTCAAAGGCAGCCAGGGCTGTAACTGACGGGGAAGATAGGTCAGTACAGACAGAGGGCTGGGTGGTGCCCTCAGAGGGAAAGAGGAACTCCAGGGACAAGCCCAGGAAGAGGGCCTCTGGACAGATCTTAGTGGGATCCAAACCCTTAGGGAGAAGGTGCTGGATGGTCCACTAAGGCAGAGGGATGAGCTGAGGACCAAAAGAAAGGGTAAAACTTCTCGTGGGGGTATAGTGGTGTAGTGGCACCGCTATGGCCCTGAAAGGGTTAAAATGGGGCCTGGCTCAGCCAATCAGAGGTGAGGGTTGCTGAGCCAATCAGGGGTGAGCAGCCTAGTATAAGAGGGAGCTGCAGGGACAGCTTAGTCAGTCTGGCCTGGGCAGCCCAGGGAGAAGGTGCCTGGAGAGCTCACACCCTGGAGAGCTCACAGTAGCTGCGCTGTGAACTGACCAGGCCAGGAAGGTAGCCAGAAAGGGTCAGAGGCTCCAGAACAGTGGTCTGGAGGAACAGCAGCTCAGACTCCTCTCTACTGTAGTTTCCACTTCCTGCATCTGACAAAGTGGGCTGGAGCCCATGAAAGCTTATGCCCAAAGAAATTTGTAATCTTTAAGCTGTCACAGGACTACATAGGCCATTTATCTGACACAGTATTGCCATTCTTATGATCTTTATTTTCCATAAAGGCCAGATGGAAGATGAATTTAAAATATCACCTGGAGATTTGTTCTGCTTTGGACTTCTCAAACTGAAATAAAATAAGTTGGCTACATATGTTGATTAAACTAGTTTCAGATTCCAAACCATTTTCTAGATTCCTCCCCCTCCCTTCCGTGCCCCTCCCACCCTCTCCCCCGGAAAACCTAAAGGGAAAAGGAAGTGACAATTACATGATCAGATTGAGTTTTCACAGAAACTTCTCATTAGGTGAGAGGCAGAGTAACTAACAAGGTGGCTTCACAGACCCTCAAATCCTATAAATCTACAGGGAAGGCAAGCTCAAGAAATATAAACTGGCAAGTGGAGAAGGCAGCTTTGTTAGCCTCCATTCTCTCTAACATGACTGAATCCACAATAGCAGTATGATCTCCTCATATGACTTCTAAAAATGGGTCAGGGGAAACATCTAAAAAGTGATTTCACAAAAATATTAAACTTACACTTTGCTAATCCATAAAATTTGAATTCTGTTTTCATTTCAGTAGTGAAAGAAAAAAACTGGTTTTATACTGGCAAAGAGGGAGAATGAATAAAAAGAATTTTTCCCATTAAAATGAAACTTTTCCAAAAAAAACCAAAACCCTCTGACCTTCTTCGATTAAAAAAGACTGAAAAATAAGAGAGAGACAAAATAAGAACTCTGGGGAAAAAAATTCAATGGGAAAACAATTTGACAAATTTACATTTGTTTGTCAATTTATCAAAGAAATTGATAGACACCTGCTCTGTTACTCTAGGTAAGGCCTCTGCACCTACTCAGTCCATATGCACTGTTTTAGATAAAACAAGCAAATAAATTTATTGACAACAGCAAGATTTTAAGTGATTCTAAATCAAATTACTATAAAGCAAGAGATTAATATAAATCAAGGAGTTGGTCAACATTAACTAAAAGAAAACTCGCATCCTAAACTAAGCTTCATATAACAGAAGATTTTCAGTCTGTTGTTAGCTTACACACAGCAGATGCAACCAGGTTTTCTGTAGGCTGTTGCTAGTCTTTGATGTTGTTTGGAAGAGAGATTCCAGGAGAGATCTTTGAGACAAAGACACCTCAGCTTTCAACAAGCTTCCTCAAAACCCCTTGGGATCAGATGATTGGCCACATTTGGCAGTGGGCCTGACTTCTTCCACTTGAACCAAGGTGCTCTCTGCTTAGGCCAGTCCATTGTTCCTGGAGTATACCACGGGGAGGACGGGCGGAGGAGGGGGCGACAAGAGGAGGGCATGGAACCACAGCTCTGTGTTTGTTTGCATCTATTCAAGCCATGTGAGACACTTATTTGAAGACATGATATAGAAGGGTTTCATATTTGTACATATATATGACATTGCAGGAAACATGCTACCATAAGAACCATGTTCAGTATGCCATGAGCATTTCAAAAACACATTACATGACATATCTTGCATTAGACAATACACAGCTACACTAAGAGGGAGCATGAATGATACACAAATCACACTATAAGGTGTACATGGGATGCAATGTGTCACAGACAGATATCTATTATGTATTTAAATCAATGTACGGCCTTTTCTATGCTACAAATGCTTTTTCAGTATAGATATAGTGACCCTTGTTCACCTACAGCATTTGAAGACAGAAGGCATTTTTCAGCCAACAGAGTAACACAACTTTCTGGAATTATATTGGCTATGCCAGTCAAAGCACTCTTACGTTGGCATAGCTGCATCTATTCTGAGAGGTTTGCTGGCACAGCTGTTTCAGCTAGGAAGTGTGGATTTTCACACAACTGGCAACCATAACTGTGCTGAAAAAACTTTGTAGTGTAGCCCAGGCCTGAAAGAGCATGCAAGATAGTAGAATAACTGTTTTTATTCACTGTGCTCTCAAATCCTGTGGTCTAGACTGGCAGACCACATTGGTTCTTATGGCTTCACTGTGTTGTCAGTGTGTTACAGGAAAGTCCATTCAGTCTCTTTGACTTATAGGATGGTACTTGATGCCTACTAGAACACTATGCAGAATTTATATGTACACTTTGACAATGACAATAGCCTTATAAATGAGAAGTTGGAAACAAAGCTATGACTAAAGAGAAGGCAGATGAAAAGACAATAAAATGTAAATGTATGATGGAAGGTTGTGCTTCCGGTAATGAAAATTCAGACTGTCTGAATCATACACGCTGGGAATGGAATCAACATACTGAATAAGAAATGGTATTTCATCAACCCTCCATGGTGCTGAATTTTGGACACCATCCATGAACAGATTTTAAGAATCAAGTCTAACAAGGTCAGTGCTGTAGGTAAGATTGTATCCTAAGACTTAAAAATCCTGCTACAATATGTCACTGTAGGACGCTCTTGGCATTAGCACGGGCACTCTACATGTCTGTCAAAATAGGTATTATGCAGTGGTGTTGAGTCATGTTGGTCCCAGAATATTAGAGAGACACGGTGAGTGAGACATCTTTTATTGGACCGACTTCTTTTGGTGAGAGAAACAAGATTTTGAGCAACGCAGAGCTCTTCTTTAGAATATGTATTAGTAAACCTGCGTGTGAGTTACCATTAGGGCTGGCCAGAAAATAAGAAAACAGCTTCACAAAATAGTTTGACAGTTGGTTTTTGTTCCACACCAGAAAACACCCCCAAGATATTTTCTTAATTTTTCTGCGAGAGAAGTTTCCCGCAGCTCAGAATAATCCCTGTGGTTGGGGTTCTCATCTGAGGTGCGAGACATACATTTTCAAATTGCTGCCCTGCTTGATTTGGACCCGGGATTTGAATCTGGATCTTTCACATCCCAGGGGAGTGCCCTAACTGCTTGAATGGTAAATTCCATCCGAGACCTGAAACATTCCCATCAAAACCAAACCACTTTCCTGAAAAGTTTTGGTTTTGACAAATTGGTATTCCTGACTGGCTTTAGTACACATGAAAACAAGAAGTTGTACTTCTAACATAGTAACTTCCATATGAAAATGTATGTAGTTCTATATGCATTTACGTTAATTCTGACAGTGTATTCAGATGCTATCTTTTGCCACTACAGCACTACCAATTTAAGTTCTGTCTTAACTGCCTGAGCATGCCCTGTATAAACCATGTTTCCAGAAACTTGAGTGGTCTTTGGGCTGAGTGCTTCCAGTTAATAAAAATGGCAAGCTCTTTCTCCAGCTAGTCAACTTCCTGAATGACAAACACTGCGATCTAGGGGAAATCATTTTACTTTCCTTAAGCTTTCCATCCCCATTTTAAAGATAATCATAACAATACTTGTTCTATAAGCTGCTTTGGGAAGACATGCTATTTTACAAGTGATAAATATTAATAATTTTTCTTCAGTGTGCTTATGAAGAGTGGTTAGTAAGAAAAGAAATACTTGTTGGAGGCTAAATATTATTAGCATGCTCTAGCTATGTACGCTTGCATTCTCTGAGAGATTTTCTAGTCTGTATAAGTTTTTATACAGTACTCATCACCATAGTATCTGATCTGAGCATCTTCTACCAGTGCATTAAGATGTGACTATCACCTGTCACAGGTTGGCTATTCCCTCATCCTCTCCTCAGAGGGACAAGTGTGTAGGCAGAGTGTTTCAGGCTGGAGAAAACAAGGTCAAAATGTGCCTTATGCTTGGCATAGATGGTAGTAAGGTTAGTGATGGTCTTTAGATGCTGGGGAATTCATTCCAGTCTCTGACCAGAAAATGCTGTTTCAAGCACAGGTAAGCTTTACTCTTGTTGAAAAAGAGTTCATTGTGTCAGAGGAGTGAAATTGTTGATCAAGGTTTTCATCATGAAACTCTGGGTGGCTTTTTAGACATCCTAGGCCCAAGCCGTAAAGCACTTGGGAGACAAGGACAGAGATCTCATACTCCACTTAATATTATATTGAAGTGTACAGAGCTGAGGACAGGTTTAATATGCCTGTGCTAGCCTTTGTGGTTGAGGAACATTCTGTGCAAGTCTTGTATGTGCTGAAGGCTTCATGCCTAGGTATATAACATTGTCCTAGTCTAACTGAGAGAGGTGACAAAGGTGTGATTAACTGAGACTAGTAACTCTTCATCAAGTAGGAAGATAGTTCTTCTCAGTACTTGGCTCTAAAGTAAGGTGGGTTAGCTCCTTGGCATGGTATTTGGTAGCCAAAGTGGAGTCTGATAAGATGGTTCTGTTGGTCCATGCTACACTGGACTTTGAGGTTATGTTCCATCCTGTCTGTATCAGTCTCCCTCTCCCCCTGATAATTACACCTATACAAAAACTATGTGCAGATATGGACTTAATTAATACTATGAGCTTGATTCTCCACTTTCTTGCTCCTTGTATGGTCACTTTTTATTAGTACTTCCCAAACTGTGAACCGTGGCTCCCCAAGTATTTTGGGGAGAGAGGGAATGTAGATGAGATGTATATTTTTTTGTTTTTAATTGACTATTAAACTAGGGTTAATAATCCCCTGTGTTTTAACTATGGGTCTGCATTTTATACTGATGCTGGCATGCTGGGAGTCTCTCTGTGCCTTCTGCTTCAGGGTTGGGGGGTCTTCAGCTGAGAGACTTACGGTGGGGAAAGCATTCAGCAGGATCTCTTGACAGAAAGCACCTTGCTGGAGTGGAGAGGAAAAAAAGGGTTCCCAGTTCCAGTGCCAGCATCAGCACTAGGAGATAGGATTGGGGCTGAGGAGTAGACATGTTCATCTTTTCTTTCTAACAGAAAAATTAGAAATAAGCCTACATACAGGAAGTGTTCCATTGAAGAACATGTCTTTAATGAAGTTTAAAACAAAAAGGAAGCAAATGGTAAAATCATGGTTTGGACTCTTGTATCTCAATATTACTGTGGAGCATCCACAGACAAAATATGTCATGTTTTTAAGTGTTAGTAAATGAATATAAAGACCAGAAGAACTTCAAAGACATTTAGAAACCAAATTCCAAAAGGGTAACCATGTTAGTCTAACAAACAGAGTCCGGTGGCACTTTTAAAGACTAACAGATTTATTTATCGCATGAGCTTTCGTGGGAAAAAAATCTCACTTTGTCAGACGTTTGCTTCAAAGTCTCTGACAAAGTGGGATTTTCTCCCACAAAAGCTCATGCAATAAGTAAATCTGTTAGTCTTTAAAAGTGCCACAGGATGCTCTTTGTTTCTCTGCAATAAACTAACACAGGTACCGCTTTGGATCTTGACTACACGTTAGTCTAGTTCAGCCAAACAAACAAGAGCTATGTCTACACTTGCAAGTTAGGTTGTCTTAAAGAGGCTAACTCGACCTAACTTAGTCCCTGTCCACACCAGGCTTTCATTAAATCAACTTAAGGGTGTCTGTAAGTCGACTTAATAACTACCGCCTGTTAGGTCGACCTAATGCTTAAGTCAACCTTATTTGGTCGACCTAAACCCAGTGTGGATGCCTTAGGTCGACCTAATTGGCTAGGTCAACCTAACTGGCATCCTGACCTTCCTCCCAGGGTTCTTGGCTCCAGGAAGAGCCTGCCCTGGGCTCCCACAAGGCAGGGCAAAGCCCTGCCCACCTTATTCATCAGAGCTGGAAGCATGACTCAGGAGAGCAGCAGCAGCCAGCAGCAATGGAGGGCCCCAGCCTGGACCCATGAGGCGCTCCTCAGCCTCCTTGACATCTGGGTGGGCGGGGCTCAGGCATGGGTGGGTGCAGGAGTTGAGGGTGCATGGTAGCAGAGCCATCCCTCAACATTCCTCTGTGAGGAAGTGGTCCTTCAGCGCCTCCCAGGTGAGGACTGCTTGCCGCTGGGCTCGCTGTGTCTAAGGCACGGTGTGGGGCTGCTCAAACTGGCTGGTGAGGCATTGGGCTTCAGCCTCCCAGAAGTGGAGGATCCTTTCCCGCTACAGCTCACAAAGATTGTGGAGCACACAGCAGGCACTGATAACTTCCAGGATGGTGTGCTCGGCAAGATGTAGGCGCATCAGGAGAGCCCACCACTGATGCTTGAGCCGGCCGAAGGAACACTCGACACCCAGGCGACACCTGTTCAGCCGTCAATTGAACAGCTCCCTGCTGACATCCATATTTGCAATGTAGGCCTTCATGAGCCAGGGGAGAAAGGGGTAGGCAGCATCTCCCATGATCAGGATGGGCACCTGCACGTCCCCGAGGATGATGGTGTGTGGGGAGAAGAAGGTGTCCATCTGCATACGGTGGTACAGGCCAGAGTTCCTGAGCACACGGGGGTCATGTACTTCCCCAGCCAGCCCACATAAATGTTTGTAAAGATCCCTCTGTGGTCCACGAAGGCCTGCAGAACCACAGAGTTGTAGCCCTTGTGGTTCTGGTACTCCTTGGCCCAGTGATCTGGGGCTTGGGCGGGGATGTGGGTCCTGTCCACGATGCCCCCACAGTTCAGGAAGCTGAGTGTGGCAAGCCCGTCAATGGTGTCCTGCAGGTTGCTCCAGGTGATGAGGTGGGCTAGCAGGACCCGGTAGATGACCCTGCTGACCTGCAGCAGGGCAGCCCCCATGGTGGCCTTGCCAATCCCTAACAGGTGGGCACGGAGCAGAAAGAGTCTGCGGTTGCCATCTTCCAGACTGTGGCGACCACTTGCTTGTCGACAGGCAGGGCAGGTCAGAAGCTGGTGTCCCTGTGCTGCAGGACCAGCATGAGCTCGCGGACCAGCTCCAGGAAGGTCTGCTTGCTCATCCAGAAGTTCTGGATCCACTGCTCATCGTCCCAGATGGTGAGGATGACATGGTCCCACCAGTCGCTGCTGGTTTCCTGTGCCCAGAGGCGACGGGGCATGGAGGGCACCGTCAGCAGGGCAGCTTGCAGGCTCAGCATGGTGGTGGTGCTGCTGTCTGGCTCTGTGCTGTTGGGGTCCAAGTAGAGCATGATCCAGCTGAGCAGAGCACTGGGCACTGCATAGGAGGTATCAAGCACTCCTTCTGGCAAGTTGCATCACGGGAGTGTGGTCCATGCCCTCCTCATGCTGCATGTTGCCAGCACACTGGAAGGTGCTGAGCTCACTTCCTCTTTTATTGGGATTGGCTGGGGAATTGGGCCCTTCTCAGGTGCCATGTTGGCACACTTCCCATGATGCACCCCTCCTAAGTCAACATAGCAAATGCCTTCATGGACGTGCTAGGTCAACTTAGGCTTCTAGTATGGATGCGCTAAGTTGACTTAGTTAAGTCTACTTATGTCGATTTTGTTAGGTTGACCTAACTAAGTCGACTTAGCATTTTTAGGTGTAGACATAGCCAAGGAATCCTGTGGCACTTTTAAAGACTAACAAATGTATTTATCCTATGAGCTTTAATGGGAGAAAATCCCATGTCTTCAGATGCTTTGAATCTTCAAATCATCTATCAAAGTGGGATTTCTTCTACAAAAGTTCATGCGATAAATAAATTTGTTACTCTTTAAATTGCCACAGGACTCCTTTTTTGTTTTGTTTTTTTAGAAACCAAACACTCAGAAATCATGAATGAGCTGTGATATTTCCCCCATCACCCTGTGGAAAATAAGAATTCAAGCAGAAAAGAAAATTTATATCTCACAATGCAACTGTTTCTCAAAAAGGCTTAGAAGCATCTTATTTTGTGGTCATTCAAAATGCAAACACACAGACAGCCATGATAGGAAAAAAGAGTGGGGTTGCAGCAGGGAAAAATAAAGTGGCACCAGCAGCTATCTGAACAAACTGAATTATTCATTGCTAGCCTTTGGCATTGAAGATATCACAAATTAAAGTACAGGAGGCCCTCAACTTGTTTATTAACACTGTTAGTTTTATAAAAGTTCAGGGCAGTGAATATGTGTTTTAGTGTGCTATGCAAAGAGATGGCTGTGACCACACTCAGCTTCTTTTTCATAATCAAGTCAGGTGGTTGTCAGGCCGGAAAATGTTACCACACATTTTTCAACTGCATGACAATATTAGAATTTTCATAGATCCTAGCGTGGGTGTGATCATCTTGTCTGACCTCCTGTATAACACAGGCCTTCCACAAAATTATTTGGAGAAAATATCTTTTAGATAAATGCGCAATCTTGATTTAAAAATTCAGTGATGGAGAATCAACCACAGCCCTTGGTAATTAAATTCACTGTTTAAAATTTTATGCCTTATTTGCAGTGTGAATTTGTCTAGCTTCAGCTTCCAGCTTTTGGATCATATTATACATTTCTCTGCTAGACTGAGAAGCCCATTATCAAATATTTGTTCCCCTTGTAGGTACATATAGGTTGTAATCAGTTCTCCTCTTAACTTTCTCTGTGTTAAGGAAAATAGGTTAAGCCCTTTGACTCAGTCACTAGAAGACAAGCTTTCTAATTGTTTGATCATTCTTTTGGCTCTTCTCTGAACCCTTTCCAATTTAGCAACTTATTTCTTGAAATTGTGGGAACCTGAACTGGACACAGTATTCCATCAGCAGTTTCACCGGAGCTAAATACAAAGATAAAATACCCTTTCTACCTGTACTTCAGATTACCCTATTTATGAATCATGGATCACATTAGCCCTTTTGTTCACAGTATGACCCTGACCTGCTAATGTTCTTTTGATTTTTTTTTTTAAATCATGACCCCCAAATATTTTTCAGTTACTGCTTCCCAGGATAGAATCCCTCATCTTGGAAATATGTCTTACATTCTTTATTCCTATGTGCAGTGCATTTTTTGTGACAGTACTCATGCGTATGGAATACCAGCACCACTTTTTCACAGCAGTGTTTTTCATAACATCACTGGCCCCACAAAAACTCTCGGGACTTTGGTCCAGAGACACCTCCCCCCATGCCGGCCCCGCCCCCTGCCCCGATCCAGCCCCATGCCCCAATCTGGCCCTGGTTTCCTAGTCTGGGACCGAGGCCGGCTCCGACTCCTGATGCTGGTGGCCCCAGCTCCTGCTGCCACCACCAGCAGCCCCAGCTCCCAGCTAGAGTCAGGGCTGGATTAGGCTGCCACTGCTGTGGTGGCCTGGCTCTGCGTCCCCGGCTGGGGTTGGATCGGGCTGAGTAATGGCACTTTTTTTTGAACACACACAAAAAAAGCACTACCTATATGTATACATTTACATTTAGCGGTATTAAAACACATATGATTTTGTTGCACCCAGTTTACCAAGTGATCCAGATAGCTCTGCGTCAGTAACCTGTCCTCTTCATTATTACCACCATGCCAGTTTTGATATCATCTGCAAAATATATCAGTGATGGTTTTATGTTCTCTTCCCAGCCATTGAGAAAAATGTTAAATAACTAAGGCCAAAAACTGATCCCGGTGAGTCCCACTAGACTCACATCCACATAATGATATTTCCACATTTATAGTTATATACTGAAACCTATCAGTAAGTCAGTTTTTAATCTATTTAATGTGTGCCACATATATTTTCTATCTTTCTAAGTTGTTTAATTCAAAATGTTATGTGGTACTAAGTTAAGTGCCCTACAGAAGTCTAAATTTATTACATCAACACTATATCTTTAACAACCAAATTTGTAAACTCACCAAAACATATACATCACATTAGATTGACACTCTATTTTGCATAAACTTATATCGATTAGTTTTAATAATATTACCTTCCTCAATTCTTTATTGACAAAGTCCATTATTAGCATCTCCATTATCTTGACTAGGATCGATGTCAGATTGACAGGCCTATAATTACCCAGATCATCCAATTTAGTCTTCTAAATATTGGCACAACATTATCTTTCTTCCAGTCTTCTGGGTCTTTCCCAGTGTTCCAAGACTTACTGAAAATCGACATCGACAGCCAGTGATCACGGCAGTCACCTCTTTTAAATCTTTGGATGAATGTTATCTGTACCTGCTGATTTTTACATTTTTTACTTCAGCATATTCTATTTAACATCTTTCAAAGGTATTAGTGGAATGGAAAGAGTATTATCACCATATATGGAGACTATACCATCTGTGTTTTCCCCAAATTCAGAACAGAGTATTTATTGGACACTTCTGCTTTTCTGTATAGTTACTGGTAATGCTACCATTTCCAGCTAATGTGGGCCAATACTGTTGTTAGGATTCTTTTTGGTCCTAATATACTTCTGTTCTTGTCCTTAACTCTGTTGGCCATCAACGTCTTCTTATGTCCCTTTGCTTCTCTAATCAGTTTTCTAAAAAGCCTAGCTTCTGAATTATAGTCATTACTATCAACTTACACTCTTGGTTTTTTAACCCATATTTCCTTAATGTTGGGGTTATGGCTGGTGAATTATTCCTAAACTATACCAGTTTTTATGACTGAATTCTTTCTCCAAGCTGATTTGCTTCATAATTGTCTTCAGCTTTCTGAAACTGGCCCTTTTCAAGCACTCTCTCTCTCTCTCTCTCTCTCTCTCTCTCTCTCTCTCTCTCTGTGTGTGTGTGTGTGTGGTCTGGATTTGATTCTATTTGCACATTGTAAATGTGATCAAGTTGTAACCATTTGTACATAAGTTCTGTCATCAGTTGATTTTTATCTGCTGAGACAAAATCTAACAGAGAATGCCCCTATATTGGATGTAATGGTTGAGTTAGGAAACTGACATCTAGAATATTTAGAAAGTCTGAAGATGTTCTTAGTACTGGCATCTTGAGAAGTTCAGGATATGGCACTGAAACCGAACTTTACCCTGAGCAACTTTCATTCCCTACATGTTGTAGGTAGAAACATAAGAAGCTGCCATGTTGTTGCCTAATGTGATTTGGTGGCCTGACCCCAAATTGTACTTTATCAGTTAGGACTTTGATGCATAAGCATTCAAGATCATTTTCTTCTGAGGTATCAGTGACTCATAAACAGGTAATACCTTTTCTGATATAGTGCTGCTTAACTTCCCCACCCCACGCTGAAGACTATGATTTCAAATCTTGCAAAACAGAAAATCTGGATTCCTATTAAAGGAAAGTAACAAGGACTCTGTGGAAGCTATGAAAATACTGCTTCTATTTACATCCAGTCATTTCAGTGAGTCTGGATTTCCAGCAATGATTTCTGTGAAAACTAAGTATGGTTCTGATTTGATCCTGCTTTCATCAGGGAGCTGAACTAGATGACTTACTGAGGTCCCTTCCAACCCTAATCTTCTATGATTCAATAAAATCATTTAAACTTGGAAAATGACTTATTTTTGGCACTGTAAGAGATTCAAGCAAATATTATGCAGCTGTGCCATTGGAATGAATGGAATTCATTTCACTAAAACCTTAGGCTGTGTTCAAGAATGATCAATAAATCCATATTTTCAAATTATAATTTTAAAAACCTGGGTTAGATTGGATTATATAATTAAACAAATAATAGGTAGCTGAATTCAGTTGCAAAACTGTTAACTCTAGTGTCACCTTTGAATTTACTGTCCTAAATCTTGAATCTAGTGTCTGGAGGGGTTTTTTTGTTTGGTTGGTTGGTTGGGTTTTTTGTTTGTTTTCATAGGGTGTTTGGTTGTGGGAAACCACCAAATTATAAAATAAAGGGATCTACAGTACTAAAGTTTGGAATTGTAGATTCACACCAATGCAAAATGAGCGTTCAGTCCTCTCATTTGGATTTGGTGTTGTATACTGTACTTTGTACAATGTGAATGAAGATGTTACAAGGCACTGGAGAATCAGAAGCTGCTTTTGCATAGGACTGGTTCGTTGGGTCCTTTTGTTTTTGTTTTTTACTTACTTGTTTTGTATTTTACATGAATATATTTTCTCTGTAAAAAGTAATCTTTTGCTGAAGGATGGAAGCTAAAATAAAAGGGGAAGTAGTTAGATTTCTTCCTACTATCGTGTCTATCTACAAAAAAGTTAAATAAATCAAGATGTACTTCAGGATTTAAAACCCAGTGAATGCTTAAGCCTTTGGTAGTATTCATAATGTTGTCAGTTTAAATGCAAACCCCTCTAACTCTGCAGGCAGTCCTTTTGAAGTTGCTGAATCTCGAGGAGAATCCAACACTTTTGTAAAAGCTGTCTTTTCAATTAAACACTTTTTTAAATTAAAAAAAGTCAAGTATAAAGGCTTATAAACTTGGATCCAGACTTGGGGGGGGGGAAGGGGCGGTTATGGTAGCCTTTTAAAATATAAAACTAAATTCTCCACTGGTGTAAACAGCTAACACTCTATTTCACTGGTTCTCAACGGCTGGGTTGCAACACACTAATGTGTCATGACATGCAGTTGAATGCGTCACTTGGAGCTGGCATGCCACAGAAAGAAAAACCCTCCCCACTGAAAGAAATCCCCGCTGCCCGAGAATAATCCGCTTGAGCCCAGCCCCTCTGCTGGGAAGCCACAGCGCAGGAAGCTGCTGCTGTGCTCCAGCTTCTCACAGGATTTTTCCCACGGCGGTGCTTTTTTCAGCACTGGGGGCACTGTGTCTTGCACAGTTGGGCATGCTGCTAATGGTGTCGTGACCCAAAAAAGATAGAGAAGCCCTGCTCGATCAAAGTAAATGCAGCTCCAATGGCATCAGCAGAGAATTTGTTGTCTAGGTTTTTTTCTAAGATATGCTCTTCTCTCTTATTAGACGACCTCTATATTGACTTTGGTTCTGTCTGTTTGTATTCCCTGTGCTTTCCCACCTTTGTCCAGCAGATGGAGCAATGTTCATCGGTTTCTGTGGCAAGTGCTTTTTATAGGTTTAGTTCATGGGTTTCAATGGCAAGGAGCACCCCTGGCGATGCATCCTCACTTTATATATTACAAATAATATTAAAAAACAAGATTTTTCCAGATAAGATGACCTTAAGGGAATGCACTAAAAGGAAAAAGCAAATACTTCATATTGGCGAGACTTCTTATATGAGGAATTTTAAAACACCTGAATGTTTAAGTTTGTGGAAGGTCGGATGGCCAATACACCTGTATCCATGACATTACACTCTCTATATTAGACATCCAACCTTTTGCAAACAAAAGCATTACAATGTTTTAAAATTCCTCATACAAGAAGTCTCACTAATGTGAAGTACTTGGGGGTTTGTTTGTTTGTTCGTTTGTTTTTTCCTTTTAGTCCATTCCCTTAAGGTCATCTCATTTGGATGTTTTATATTTGAGAAAATAGAGACACAGAGGCTGCGTCTACACTGGTAAATTAAGTCGACTTAAGCTTGGTTTAAGTCGACTTAATGTGCCCCACGTCTACACTACACTTTGCATAAGTCGACTTAAGCAGCTTGCTTAAGTCGACTTAAGGAAAATAAAGTCGACTTAATGAAAATTAAGTTGACTTTATTAAACCACCTTTCTACTCGACCTAAGGCTTAATTCGACTTTCTAAAGTTGAATTAAGCCAGTATAGCCCTGGGGTAGCCCTAAGTCGACTTAGGGCTACCCCAGGACTACACCAATGCCCTCCCTGCCGGGGGGGCACAGGGGAAGCCTGGCATGCCCCCCAAAGAGCAGGGCATGTGGGCACAGTGTGACACTGTCTGGATTTAGGGAAGCATTTATGATATTATTTTGTATGGGTATCTCATAAATGCTATAATCTATAGGAACTATGTCATGTTTGGTATCAATAGAAAGGTAGTAATTTGCTGGGAATGATTATATAGTTTATGTCTAGGAATTCTATTTTGATTAGAAGTTAAGAATTTGATGTTATAGCCATACTTTAACTTGTGTCATTAGACGGGAGGGTGTGAACAACCATTGTCTCCTTAATGTTTAGGAATTTTCCAGGTAGAATGGTGCCAGGGAGTATCCTGATGAGCCATTGAGGACATAAAGAATACAACCATTGTATCCTTAATGGCTCATCAGTTTACTCCCTGGGACCAGATTGTGATGAGCCATGAATGCTGCTCATCTATGAAGTTCATCTTATTTTCTTCTGTGGTAGGAAAAGGTAAACCTAAACACCAGGCAAAGACAGCCAAACTGACCAGAAACTAAAAGGAAGAATCACCAGTCTGACACCCCATGTGGTGGAGAAATGGAAAATAGTAATATGTGGTATAAGGAAAGGTTAGAAGCTGTAGGAAGAGCAGAAAGGAAAAATAAAATTATGGATTCATTTAACACTAATAATGACAATAGGTGTCCTATCCTATCAAGATCACATTGAGATTACCTGGTAGAAAATGGGAGTGACTAGAAGAATTCAAAAGAATTGGGGCAAAGTCCTTTTCAGAATAGTGAACAAGGTTCATGGATATCCAGTCCTGCCTGTGAATATTCCCAGGTAATTTTTCAACAATATGATCCTGTAGTGCTTCCTCTTCTTGTCTGCCTAGCTGGAAGGTGAGCATAAATGACTTGCCCAAGGGAGACTATTAACAGTTGCAGAACTGGCACTAGACTCCTACTACTCCAGTCTATCCATTGGACTTCATTGTCCCATGTATGCTAAATTTCAGCTGAAATGGAAGTCTTATAGTGCAAACCCTTAAGTTTTTAAGAAATACATAAAGTATTCCGTGCTATAGTATAGGTTGAATACTAAAAGATAAATGTTGAATCCAGACCATTTAGAGTACTTACAGTGGCACACTCAGCTATAATGAAGTTTTCACTTTCTGTCAAATGTGAAGATAAATGTTGTTGTACCAGAACTGAGACATTATATAGTTTATACGACCTGATGTAATAAAGAAAGTCAAGTTAAAAGAAAAAAAAAAAGTCGTCATGTAAAAAAGAAAGTCAAGTTAGAAAAGCAAAATAATCAGTCAAAAATAATAATAAACTAAGCTATATTTGAGCTAAACAAGAACAATGGGTCAAATACATTTTTCATATAAAAATCCATTGCAGTTTAAATCAGGGACAAGTTCATCCTATGGAATTAATTGGACCTTCAAATATTGTTCCAGTAGTTCGTCCTATCAAAACCATTCCCTGAATCCTTCAAGTCACTTTCTGGCCTTGGATTCAGGCAATTTTTTTTCTCCAACTGTGCTCATATGCTCTCTGTCTCTGTCTCTCTCTCACACACACACACACATGCAAAAAACTTACCTACCTAATTGGAATATTGCCAGGACTGATTAGTAATGGTTATAAACTGCTTTGAAAATGAAAAGTATCCTACAGAGCAAGAGCTGTTATCTTTTCTTATGTGTCTTGAGTTACCATTACTCATAATGGCCCCATTCTAGCAAAACTCTTAGGTCATTTCTACACTGAAAATTCTGTGTTGATTCCCACGGATTGACTCAGCAGGATTGATTGAACGGCCAGTGTAGACCCACTCAATTGATCCCAGAAGTGCTCTCCCTGTCAACACAGTAACTCCACCCCTCCAAGTGGAGTAACACCGTTTTGACAGGAAAGCATTGCCGGTCAACGCAGCCAGGTGAAGTCCATGCAGATTGCTTATCTCTCGTAGACTTAGCCTTGCAGTGTAGACCAGGCCTTAGTCACATGTCTAGTGTTAAACATATGAATAACATTTACTTCTGTGGAATTTGTCACGTTAGATCTGAATAGATTTTTCTGTGAAAAATTTCAACTTTTTCGCTAAAACTCCAGTTTTGAAGGAAAAGTTTCTACCAGCCCTAGCCCATATGCTTTATTATATAATTTCTCACCTATTCATTTATGACAAAGTGCTAACAATTTCATAAAGTACGTATTTGGAAATTTTTTTTTTTTTCATGGAGCATTTGCCATAGATGGATTTTCATATGTTAGGATGTGCTTTGCTAGAATAAGGTACATTTTTAGAAGAAACCTGGAATTGAAGACTTCAGCAAATTGAGTAACTATTGTGCCTTAGTTCTTAAGTAATTACCCAACAGGCAGAATGAATTGGATTGAAATACAACACTATGGAAATAAAAAAAATCAGAAGATAATATGACAACAATACTTTTTATAGCAACAAGACTACGTTTAATGAAACAACACATTTACTGCAGCTTTCCTCTAAACATGGGAGAATAGCTTGCCAAATCTCAGTGTACCTGGTATCACTTATTTATACCTACATATTAGATAGAAGTGGGACACGGCTTACTTTCTATTCCTGTTTTTTTTTGACAATCCACCTTGGAGAAATTCCTGAGCAGAAAATCTACTGAATAACAAAAGGGGGAAGCACATTAAGGGGCAGAGTCATAGATGATTGAAAGTCCAATAGTGTAAAGGAGATTAAACCTAGAAAGAAAGTGAATAAGGAATAATATGAATAGAAACAAAACCAGGGTTCAGTATATCATATTTAATCTAAGTCTGCTATATTTAGATCATCTCCATTCTATATGTAAAAAAGAGCATAGGGAGTATTGCAGAGAAAAAATATACTTTAAGAGCAGCTGCGAATATTTTGTAATTTGTAGCATTATTAATCTCAACAAAGCTTTTTATACCTGTGGATTTTCCCCCAATATACTTCAAAGGCTATTAAAATACATCAGTTTACTCTTCTTCCATCTCCACAGTATGAGTAACATCGTCGGTCAGACATGACTGCCTTACCTTGGAGAAGGCAGCAAAAACAGCTGTCTTCATAATCTTCCTTAATCCCACACACAGATAGAATTTAGGGAAACATACTCCTGCTATCAGTTCCTAAAAGGTCCCAAGCAATTTTTTTTTTAATAGGGAATCTGAATCTGGGCTGAGCAGAAACTGAGCACAGCTGAGTGTGTGAATAGGGGTGTGATTGGGTATATGAAGCCCCACACTGTATCTGAAGAGGTTCAAGGGCAATATCGGGCCTGGGTAGCTCTGCCCCTCTTTCCCCCCAAACCTGTGGACCATGAGAACTGGAGAAGAAACTTAAAAAGGAATAACCCAGCTCAGTCATAAGGAGGCTGGGGAAGAAGATAGACCTACCCTAAGAGCTCCTGGACAGTAGTGTTGATGAAGTCTCTCTCTGTGAGGAGTCAGACTACATGCTGAGAACACTTGGGGCTGAAGATTTAGGTGTCATATTTTTTCTTTTGTTACCTTGAATTGAACTGGGGAGAGACAGATGGTAGGATGTGATCTAGGAAGATAATTCCAAGGGCACCTTAGACTGCTGAACATTGCTGAATCTCATAGGGCCTTTGGTTGGAGTCTGGTGGAGTGGGAGGGTCTGGGTTTCCCTACCAGCTTTCCGACTGCAGAGGGAGCATAGACGCCATTCCAATCTCACTTTCCCTCTGAGAAGAAGGCAAGGACATTGCAGTCCAATGGCAAGCTAAACCCCTCCTCAAGTTAAGAATTGGATAGAAAGGGTCTTCCCACACAGTAGTGATGCTGGGCGTAATACCCACTGGTCCACCTGGCCATCAGAGGGCTCTATAACAAGGCGATTGTAAGGCAGCTACTTAAGGCTTTCTATTTTTCTATCCAGCCAAGATTAGAGAAGTGCCAGACCTGGCTGCTCTAACTTGCACTTGTTGGTCTTGGTCTCCATTGGATCAGCTGCCAGCAAGTGGTAGATCTTGAACATATTATACTATGGCCACTTTTCCTCCTCACCCTCAACATGCTTCATTGCATACCTTTTACCCAAGGTGCTGGGGAGATGAAATGTAGTGTAGGTCTGGGACCAAACTCACCCCATACTAAATTAGGCTTGAACAGCCTTGGGTGACACTCAGCGATTTCACCCTTAAAATTGAAGAAAAACAGAGAAAGGATGTTCTGTGACTGATACAGCACCCACTCCTCAGGAATGTCCCTAATAAGAGTTAAAATACTGAAGGTAATAAAGAAGAGATACACAGGGACTGGGAAATGGGAAGGCACTGGGAGGATGGGTACAATGAAACTTAACAAGGGTAGTAAATAAGATAAGTTTTGACAAGTGAATTTATGCTGACCATTTGCTCAGACTTGCAAGTTCATAAATAAATTACGTTTTTCTCCAATGTCCAAATTGTAAGAGATTTGGACAGGAATGAGTGGAAGTATTGGGCAATATGATAGTCTTAGGAGACTTATAGGAGGTTTTTTATTTCACCTATATAATGTACATGCTCTTTGAGAACCATCTCCGGATTGCAGTTCAACATCAAGGTGCTAGAATTCTTACCTCTCTGCACAATCGTGAGTTGGATCTTGACTAGCTGTCGGGTGAACCTAATAGTTTTGCTTGGTGTATGTATTCTGTGTGTATTGCTAATAAATGTTTAGTTGTGTTAGGCTCTTTCACTGTGAATAAGTCATGTGGACCTGTAGAGCCCTGACTCTCAAGAGAAAAGGGGTAAGGATGGGGTACTCAAATTGACTAAGTTGTTTCCTGAGCCCCATGGGTAAAGGTATGTACCTTATTCCCTGAGCTCTCAGAAGGGAAAGGATGAAGATTTCTAAATTAACTGTTATGTATTGAATCTTCCAGTAGGGTAAAGGCAGTGTGGGTAACAGTAGGAAATGGGAATTTTTGGTTCTGCCCTCTGGAGACTCCTTCAACATCAAGACAGTCCCTCCAGGTGGAGTTACAGCAAGCTCCAGTCTCCTGAGATACATGACTGCACATGGAGAACAGAGTGAGCCAGAGAATCCAGCCTTCTGAGTTTGAGAAAGAGAATTCAGCCCCTGCTATATCCTCTGTCATGGCTGCAGAGTAAACTGTACCTTTGGACATTTTTCAATCCTTCTCACTCATTAGGTGACAAGTCTGGCTCCCTTCACTTTACTCTGGGTGGACCCATGTAATCCAGTTAATCTCAGTCTGTATCTCTGATTCTCAATCATGGAAACAACATAGGTCTAACCTGTGTTGGCACCTGTAAGAATTTCCTTTCAGGTGCTCTTACCCCAAAAATGTATCTAGAGCTTCCCAGAAATAGCTCACCTATTGCCTCTTCCTCGATTTACCAGAGGTTCTCTTCAATCTTCTCTATTAATCTGTTTCTGCAGAATGAATGGAAGACTTGTCCTGGAGGAATTACCTGGATTTCCTGGAAGTTCCCATTAGAAAAACTCCCCAGGCCAATACTCTTGGGAAGACAGAGATACAGCCTTCTGCTATAATTGGTTGACACGCACAAGCATTATTCTTCCAAAACAAAATAAATATATATATATATTTAGTGTAACCAGTATTCACTGATACAGTAAATCTAAACATAACCCTCTTTATTACCGCACTCCTTCAGCAAAGGCGTACCCAATCCCTAACATATAGTTATAGCTATTCTAAAATGACTGTGTTTTGTATGTGGTGATCAGTCTGCTACAGTTCACAGGCCGCAGTCTTAAATCTGAGATGGTTTTATATGCATAAAGTTTCACATTCATAACACAAATACACATCTTCCTTAATCCAAACATGAATATACGTACTCATGAATCTTATTTCTATCCTGCATTTTAAATTATGGCTTGCACGTTTACTCTTTGCAGTCTTCTCTTCCTCGGCTCTGTCAGGGTCCTTTTTTCTGCTCTGTCTGTGTTGTGACAGCAGCTGCTGCTACTGTGGTTGCTGTAGCTGTCATGCCTACTGCTTCTTGTTGATTTCTTGGGAAGCCACAACAATCTCACCTCCCTGACCCTATCCAATCTGACCTCACTTGACTTCTACACCTGTTCCTAACATAATAACTTTTCCCTGCTGCCTTTCTCCCTTATATTAATTTTTGCCAGACATCAGGCACTTTCTGCCTGGCTTGTTTTTCAGTCCTGATATTAGCATACTTTATTTTCCAAACATATTTGTCAGTTGTCAATCCTAATGAATATTATGATATGCCATTCATTATGGGATGTTTAGTGACTATTATTGGATCTCTAGTTTAGACCTGTTTCCTAATAGTATGGCCTGTTTTCTATTATAGTCTTGTGACATTCACCTTGTTTTGTCCTGAGCATGCCTGACTGACTTACTTAGGCAACCTTAAACTCACCTCTATGATGAGCATGCTCTACTTCTACTTGATTGCATGCCAGCCTTCCACACATACCAAGCTGTAAGTAATTACCTCATCCTTACAGTATATATCCAGGTGTCAGCTTATGTATCTTAATGTTATAGTCTGCTGATGCCCCCTTATTTCCTGCTAATTTAATTAATCTTATATTAGTTCATCCCCTCTTTTCCATTAATGGTGCAAAGTCATACTTTTTGTGCTGTTTTTAGGGACCGGAATAGAACAGCTCAAAAATCACCAGTACCAGAGCCTCCAGTTGCATTTATTTGTAGTGCTATAGAAACAGCATTAAAAAAAAAAAAAAGAGGCAGTATTTTAATTTCCCACAGAAAATAGTGCAAAGGCATATGCCTAAGTATTACCTACACCTCCAAAAAATCTTGACTGCCCAGGTAATGCCATCTCTGGACGTTAGAAATAGCTTTTCCTGTTCACAGCATTTGTCTGTTTGCCTGTATTAGTCTGACAGTTTTTTACTGACACCATGGGCTATCTCTACTAGCTCATGGAAACCGCCTCCCTGATCTACCATCTTTGAGATTGTACTTCCTCTTTGATTGCAGGCTCTAGTCTTGAGGAAGAATCAACTATTCAAGCCTGGATGGAGTTAGACAGGCAATTTCTTCCTCATTGGATGGTCCACCAGTTGTTTTCTCAATTAAGCTCATCTTTGCCATTGTTTTGATTCCTGTGGGTTCCCCCTTTACAGTCTCCTCTGGTTTAACTCCAGATAGTCCAGCAGCTTAATGTATCAAACAGATAACTTGAGCGCATTTAAGCACCCCTGTATTCATGTCCTACATGCTATTGTAATAACCTTAGCGCAAAACATGCCTTCACAAAATCATAGGCTATGTCTACACTTACCAAAGTTAGTTCAAATGAGTTAATTCGAACTAACTAATTCGAACTAATTTTAGTTAGTTCGAATTAACTTAATTCGAACTAGCATGGCCCCACTAGAATTTTAGTTCGAACTAAGCAAATGCCATGCATGGCACTTGCTTAGTTCAAATTAGTCAGTTGCATTAAGCTCAATGTGGCAGTTAGTTCAAACTAAGCAGTTAGTTCGAACTAATATGGCCACATTGGCTTAATTCAAACTAATTCGAATTAAGGGTTAGTTCAAAAGGTATCATTGAATTTATTAGTTCGAATTAAGGAAGCCCTTTAATTTGAACTAATGAAAGCCTAGTGTGGCCAAGGCTTAAGTTAGTTCAAATTAAGCTTCCTTAATTCAAACCAACTTGCAAATGTAGACATAGCCATAGAAGTTAGGGTTGGAAGGGTCATCTAGTCCAGCCCTCCTGCTTAAAGCAGGACCAACCCCAACTAAATCACCCTAGTCAGGGCTTTCCCAAGCCCCACTTTAAAAACTTCTAAGGATGGAGATGCCACCACCTCCCTAGGTAATCCCTTCCACTTCTTCACCTGCCTCCTAGTGAAAAAGATTTCCCTATTATCTATTCTAAGCCCCCCTCCCCCTGCAAATGAGACCACTGCTTCTTGTTCTGTCATCTGTCACCATTAAAACAGTTTAGTCCAGCCTCTTTTTCATCCTTACCTTGTGACATATCATTTGAAAGCTAATAACTCTCACTAATTATTAGTATTCTTGCATGGTGTATGTATGTGATGTGTATTAAGAGTTGGGGATATATGCGGGGATTATGATTAAAGTGTGTATAAACCAGGCATATCAGGAATAGCTGCTAAACAGGTCTGCCCTACACAAAGGAATGTGTATTTGCTGCTCTGACCACTCTGGTCATCAGGCAGAGACAACGGAGATCCATTTTTGTTAAATATATGTAACCTATTTGGAGTTTAGAGAAAGTGGCCCCTTTAAATCTTTGCATTGAGTGGGAAGTGTTTGGTGAAGAGAAAGGGAGAGCTAGTTTGTTTGGCTTTTTTTGTACTCCAGACAAGGTCTACAGTGAGCAGGCCCACAGAAAGTGAAACAACCGAGAACCTGCCATAAGCCTGGGAAGGGCAAAGCAGCTGACCAGGGAAGTCTCAATACAAGAGCCAGGACGACCTCTGTGCAAGGGAGGAATCGCCCAAGAAGGACAAATCTGAGCTGTCCCCAGTATCACTGCTGCCCAGAGCTGTATGGAGATGTGAGTACTGGAGTTTGTGACATTGCATGGGGAATAAGGAGGGAGGTTATAGCTAGATAAGTGAGGAGGGTGGTGCAAAGAGCAGCAGAAAAGGGCACCAGATGGGTTTGTTGGGGCAAGTTCACTGGCCCTGAAGACAACCAGGGGCACCCAAAACTTGTGCCTGATTGGAACTAGGACTCCTGAATTCTGAGTGCAAATGCATTCGTCGGTATCTGACCTTCCAGACCATCATACCATTGGGCCTGGGGTCCTTGTGTGGAATGTAAGCCTGTTTTACTGCTTCCCCCATCTTTTTCACTTTTGATATCTCTCCATTCATCACTCCATAAATATATATTTCCCTTTCCTATATTCATTGTACTCTTCTGGTTTGTGTGCGTGTAACTCTGGGGGGTAAGAAAGATTGAACAGGTGCCCCTGGGGTGGAAGGGACTTTTCCTGCTGTGATCCTGCGCGTATCTTCTTGGCTAGAGCAGCCTGTAAAGCAACCTCCATCTTGACCACAGGAGTTCTACATATATATATATATATATATATATATATATATATATATATATATGAAAAACAAAGATAACAAGTGGGAGAAGAGGCAACATGGTATCTGTGCCCCAGCGTTGCAAGAGTTTACTGATCTATAAGGATGGGAACGAGGGCTGATATTCAGGTGAAAAGCAATTGAATTGACTGATTGTATACAATATTACTGCATTATAGAAGTGTACAGAGTGAAGTTTTTAATGAAATTCTGTGCCATATGGGTGATTAATGTCATTATAAAATATATGTATTATGGATACTCGTTGATATTTAGCCTTACTATCTATGTTCAAACAAAGAGAGAAACAGGTTTCTCTCAGATAGGAGGAAACACCAGCTGTCACTAATGAAATAAGCAGGTCTGATCAAAAAGCTCTATTTACATGCAAGAAGATGCAAAGTCCACAGGAAGGGAAAACCAGCCTCCTGAAGCCACAGATTGAGCTTTGGAACATATAAGCAAGAATAGAAGTCATCTTTGGCATCCATCTGCTACCCAGAAACTACAATGTGACTGAATAATTGTCTAAAATATTTGCAGTCTTGTACCTTGTTGAAATATTAATCAGTCATCTAGAATGAACCTCACCAAGAAGATGGCAACCTTCTGGGAGAGAAATGTGGTAAAATCCATCTGCAAGAATTAGAGAGGGGAGATCGACATTAAACACCCAAATTATTCTAATTGATAAGGAAGTAAGTGCATGATTAGAGTTGAAATGAAACATTAGCTGGGACTGGCCAATGTTTTTCAAGAGGCCAATGTTTAATCAAGACTTGATCTTTTTGAAAGTTTTGGGGGGGTTTTTTGCAAAAGTGATTGACCCTGTCAAATTTTTCACAAAAAAAATATCCTCTTTGATATTTAAAGTTTTGGGGGTTTTTTTTTGCAAAAGTGATTGACCCTGTCAAATTTTTCACAAAAAAATTATCCTCTTTGATATTTAAAAACTTTGACAGAAACATTACAAAAATTATACAGACATCATTGGCAGTTCTTGTTTTCTAAAACTCCTGTTCCTGTACTCAATTTTTTAAAAAATTGTAAAAAAAAAATCTTAAGCAAATGGTTCTGGCATAAATATTTTGAAACAAAAAATGCTTGAAGTTATAAAGGAAAGCAGCTTGAGATTTGTATTTTATTTTGTTTTTGACCAGTTCCTACTCTTCTAAGATCAGTTACTTCTAAATTCTCCCATGGAAGTAAGCATAGGAGAACTCAGGAAAAGGTGTTTTAAAACCTATTGAAAAAACAAAACCAAACAAATTATATGAGATCACCACCAAAACCAGACTAAAGTGGGAAATGATGAAATCCATAACCTCCTCTGATTGCAATACCCATGTGATTAGTGAATTACTAAGTGTGAATAATATAAAGAACCAAATATACACTGAAAATATCATTTAATTACAGAAAACTCCAATAACCGCTCAATGAATTCCTTTTTGGCTCTGCTAGCTCATCCTCTTTAGCCAGGTGACATGAGTCTATTCTCTGTTACATTTGTTACACTGACAGAAATATATAATATGGCATACAAGTGTGTAATGCTGGGAAAATGGTATCATTCAAGTGCCATGCCATTTTACTATAATATGCGCTATAAATTGGGAGAAGCAGGAAAGTAGCCTTCCTAATTCTGATACATATTACAATGACAATGATGAACAGTATTTACTTTGAGACCTAAAACTGATGTATAGACACTTAATAGTCAGATGGCCGTTCACAGAACACTTTTCTTTCTGACTTTCAGCCTTAATCATTTTGACCTTGTACTCCAATGTACTACTTTGCTCCAGAATATACGTTGTGAGACACCAGGGCCAGAGGGAAGCAGGAGAGTCATAGAAGGTAGATATAAGCCCCAGAATGATCCTGGCTTTGTTCCCTGCAGACTGAGCAGGGTTTGGTTCTGGTTAATTAGTGGCATCTGAGACCAATCAGGGGCCAGCTGATAAAAAAGTCTCGCCCCAGCAAGAGGGGTGTGGAGAGTAAGAAGTGTTGGAGGAAAGCGGAGGAAGTAGAATAGTTATGAGAAAGGTAAAAGAGCACTGAGAGGGGGAAATAGCCTAGGGGAAGGAAGTGTTGCTGGTGGCAGTACCAGCAGTGTGTAGCTGCTTTTCCTAGGGTCCCTAGGCTGGGGCTTGGAGTAGAGGGAAGGCCCGAGCCCCTTCCCCCTACTACTCTGTGCTAGTGGCGGAGCACTGACTGCCCAGAAACAGGGGCAGACAGGGCTTCCCTGGGCCCTATAACAAGATAAAGCACAGGACCCACAGGGGCAGAGTGGACTGTTTGCCACAACGTGTACTGCATAACATAGGAAAAGATGATGTGTGTCTCTATGGATATATAGGGACAGACATAATTTGGCCCTGCAAGGCTGTACTATAGTCAAAAGACAAAGAGAGCCGAAGTGGGATTTTCTCCCACGAAAGCTCATGCGATAAATAAATTTATTAGTCTTTAAAAGTGCCACAGGACTCTGTTGTTCCTCCTCCTCCTCTCCAGAACACTCTATATACTCTGGCTGAGGAAGTTAGCTTTAAAGTTCCAAGTACTTCCTGCATTGCATATTGCTTCAGGGAAATTATTGGAGCACGGAGTGGACATTCCCTTAGGCCAACTCCCCAATAAGAGACTTAACAGGCATTCTTCTCTGTCGATCCTGCAAAGCAATAGCAAGAACCATCATGCTTCCACCAGTGCTAAAGAGATGTTAAATCTTGCACAGGCTTTATGCTACCTTCCATGGTGCTCATGTAACACATTAACCTAAATGGAGAGTTTCCCTTTAAGAGATCTGTTGGGTCAGTGTTTTTTTTTTTTTTTTTAATTGGTGGCGAGGCGGGCTCGGGGGGGGGGCAAGGGCAGCTCCATCTGCGGCCTCTCTGGGAAGGGGTTGTTCAAGGGCCTCCGGTGGGGGGACAATAGTGTCCCCCTGTCCTGCTGCAGCAGTTCCCTCGGCCACAGCCTCCCGCTGGACCTCGCCAGGGAGCGCAATAGAAGGCCCAGTGCTGTTGGTGGCATCCTCAGCCCCCCGTACTGATTTCCGGGGGGCCTCCTCCCCATCCGACGTGGTGGGGAGGGCCTGGGCCTTCTTGCGCTTCCCCTTGGCGAGGACCCGGCCCTCCAAGATGGCATGGGAGGGCCAGCCAGCAGGAAGAGAGCCGGGGGGACACAACTAGCAAGCCTCTCCTCCCCGCTAGGCTGTAGGCTGGGGAGGAGGGTGCCAAAGGGGAATGGACACAGGGATTTGCAGGGGATGGGAGGGGGTCCGGCTCCTCCGGCTGCACTGGGTAGGGTCAGGGTCTAATACATCAGGGGGGAGGTGTGGTGAGGGGAAACAAACATAAAATGGCAATGGAGCTCACTGGCGCCGACACAGCTTGGGCACGCTGGGGTGGTAGGGCGGGGGGGAGGGCAGGGGAGGCAGGAGGGGGCAACAAAGCAAAAGGAGGAGGTGGGAGTAGTGGGGACCAAAAGCAGGATGGGGCAGGGGAGCAATAGAGGCTGGAGGGCGGGGGTGGGGCAGGGAGGAATAAAACAAACAGTCTGAGTTTGGGGCGGGGCAGGGAAAGGAACCAAAAAATTCTAAAGGGCCAGGGAAGGAAGAACGAACCAGGAGGAAGGGGCACGGGTGGAAGGGGACACTGAACCGGCCAGGGGGCAGGGCAAAAGGAAGGAGGCCCTCTGGCCAAATGGGGCTGCTTAGAGCCAGAAGTGTCTGGAATGTGGAGTGGCATCTTTGAGCATGCTCCACAGGGTCCCCTGCTGCTTGCTGCTGGAGTGAGAGCCAGCAGCCAGGGTGGTTGGCTTGAGAGGAGCCCACGTGCTCTGTGCACAGGGAGAAGTGAGCCAGGAGCAGACAGCAGGCTGTTTTCCTGACTCTGAAGCATTTTGCTTCAGGGTTTCTTTCTTTCTATATATCTCTCTCTATATATAAATAAGTGGTGCCTAAGCAGCAAGCTGACTGAAGAGCAGGGGTTTCCCTGGAAGATTCCAGCAGACAAAGAGCAAGGAGCTGCTTCTTCCTACTCAAGCCTTTGAGCTTAGCATACAGAGACTATCACTGAGAGCCAGGTGAACTCCACCAGAACTTTGGGACACTTGAGTGGATAGTGTTTCTGAGGGGCTGCTCTGTTTAAATTCATTTTTTTTCTTGTTTATATGTATTGTGAAATAGTAAATGTGAGTTCCCAAAATTAGCCACATCTTGTTATAGATTTATATGGTAGTCATTATTTTGTTTCTTAAATCATATGATTTATAAAGATAATGTTTAATAAAACTCATTACTTTTCTTTCTTTGTTTATATCTGCTTTGAACAATCTTTGCCGTGAGTCCCGTACAGACTGGATCCTGGGTCTCCAGCTGCTTTCTCCACAGGGATTGGGGTGTATTTCTGTGAGGCACTGGAGAAAGGGCAATTTAATTAATTTTAGCCCACCCGAAGGTTACACTCAGATACTCCTTTTCACTGCTCCTGAGCTGTAATTATAATCTTTGATTTGTCTTGGTAAAACATCAGAAGGGGAAATGGCAACTTTGTAAAACTGCTTCATCAACAAAGGAAAAGTTAAAAATATTTAGCAGATATTTACTTTTTCCCACCAGGTGAATAGCGCATTTTAATGATAGTGCACTAAAATGGCATTTTAGTGTCTGAAAGGATAATAGAAGCCAAAATTGTTTGGATAACTGATTTCTTATCTGAATTAGTTTCTTTGTCCATTGGATTATTATATGATTTGTTATTCTTGCATTCTCATTGTGTTCAGGTGCTATCAATGCTGAGAAAGTGTCTTTTGTATACTTATAATGAGCAGGCTCAAATTGCCCTGTAATGTGACACTTATTATTGTTCCCATTTGCCAGCTGAAAGTGGGAAATTTTACACATCTAAGGGAGGCTGAAAGGAACTTTTGACACAAACTAAATCGCATTAAGACAACAGAGTCCTGTGGCATTTTTAAAGACTAACAGATTTATTTATCGCATGAGCTTTCGTGGGAGAAAATCCCACTTCGTCAGACGCTTTGAAGATGGGAAACTTGGGAGAAAATTAAATGCAGGGGAGTGTATGACATAGGATCAGGTCAGGCTGTAACAGCAAATCAAAATAGGTGTTAGGATTCAAACACTGGGGAACAGCACATAGCAGAAGGTGAGGTTAAATCACCTGTTGTAATGACAGAAAAATCCATAGTCTGAATAACAAATCACAGCTTCAAAGAGAAACTGCAGAATTCGAACTTATATACAAATTTGACTCAGTTGTCTTGGGGTTAAACAGGGACTATGGATTTTTCTCTCATTACAACAGGTGATTTGACCTCACCTTCCTCTATGTGCTGTTTCCCAGTGTTTGAATCCTAACACCTTTTTTGATTTGCTGTTACAGCCTGACCTGATCCTATGTCTTGCATTTCCATGCACTTATTTTCCTCCCATTCTGTAAGTTCTCCATCTTCAAGCATCTGACAAAGTGGCATATTCTCCCACAAAAGCTCAGGCAATAATTAAATTTGTTCCTCTATAAAGGTGCCACAAGACTCCTTGTTTGTTTTGCTGAGCTAGACTGACACAGCTACTCCTTTGAAACTTACTTCCCTGATGGGAACCTATGGACTATGATCAAGTCACTACTTTATCTTCTGTTTCGTGAGATAAATAGATAGACTCAAGGAATTCAGTCACAATAAGGCAGTGGTTTTCAAACTTTTTTTCTCAGGACCCAGTTGAAAAATAATCATTTATGCCCATGACCCAACAATTACATTTTGAGCAATGCATTTCAGTCTTTTGGCTGTGGCAGTAGGGGGTGTTGTGACCCAGTACCTGAGAGTCTGTGACCCAGTATTGGGTCCCAACCCATGGTTTGAGAACCACTGCAATAAGGCATGGTTTCCGATCCTTTAATCTTTTTCATGGCTCTTCTGTGAACTTTCTCTAATTTATCACCATCATTCTTGAGCTGTATATAGTATTACAATAGTGCATGCACCAGCGCCAAATGTAGATGTCGTATAACCTCTCCTTCCCTGCACTCTCACTGTTTATACATCCATGGATCACATTAGATCTTTTGGCTAGTGTTGAACTAAGAGTTCATATTCACATGAGTATATACCATAAATTACAAATCATTTTCAGAGTCACTGCTTTCCAGAATTTAGTTCCCCATCCTGTAGGTATAGTCTAAATTCTTTGTTCCTAACTGTATGACTCTACATCCACCCATATTAAAATGACTGTTTACTTGTGCCATGCTTATCAAGTCATCCAGACTGTTTTGTATCCATGATCTGTCCTCTTGAGTATTTACCATTCCCCAAATCTTTGTGTCATCTTCAAACTTCCAGTGATTATTTTATTGGGTTTTTTCCAGGTCACTGGTGGAAAGCTTAAAGATCATAAAGCCAAGAACCATTTCCTCTAGCAACATACCCACTCTGTAATGATTCTCATTTTACATTTTCACACAAGTCAGCTATTTAATGTGTGCCATCTTGATTTTATGTCATTCGAGTTTCTTAATCAGAAAGGCATGCAATAACAAGTCAAATTCCTTTCAGGAGTCAAAGGTAATAATATTGATGACATATACTTAATTAAATTTGTAATCTCATCAAAATACATCCAGTTAATTTGTCAGGATCTATTGTCAGTAAACCCATCTCAGTTGGCAATAATTATTTCATCCTCCTTTACTTTTTTATTAATCAAGTCCCATAAGAGTCATTTCATTATTTTGTCCAGGATTGATATCAAGCTGACAGGGCTGAAGTACTTTGATTATCTGGTTTAACATTTTGAAATATTGGCACAAAGTTAGCTTTTTTCCAGTTTTCTAGAATTATCACATTTTTCTAAGACTTATCGAAGATAAACATTCATGTTTTCAGAGAGCTCCTCAGGCAGCTCTTTTAAAGCTCTCTTATTCAAATTATCTACACCTACCTATTTTTAAATGTCTAACTTTAGTAGATCCTGTTAATTTCCTTTTTAGTGTTGGAATGAAAAGTACTTGTTATATATGATTACATCATCTGTGTTTCCCCAAAACGCAGAACAGAAAGATGTGCTGAACATTTCTGCATTTTATTTTTGATATCTTTACCATTTTCATCTACAAATGCACCAACACCTTCTATTCCTAATATACCTAAAATATTGTCCTTAATTCTACTGGCCATTGATTTCTCCTTCTGTTCTTTTGCTTCCTTTATCAATTTTCAAAAATTTTACCTTCTAATTTATATTCTTTGCTGTCAAATTATCAACTATAGTCATTATCAGTGTATCTCTGGTGTACATTTAATTATTTATATCCAGTGGATATAATTTATTATTTCATATAGTATATAATAATATAAATATGTTATATTATATATATTTTTTAAAATTTAATTATTTATATATAGTGAATAGCTTTGATAGGAGAAATTAAGAGGGACCCACAATACTCTGTAATCTAGTGGTTAGTACACTCATCCGAGGTCATAACCCTACTCCCCATCATGTAGAAGAGGAACAGAATCTTGATGTCACCCATCCTAGGTGAGCCCCCTAAGCACTGGGCTAAAGGTGATAAGCTTTTTTATGTGGGTTTATGCTCTAAGAACATCTCCAAGATCAGGCTTTACAGGTGAGATAGCAGGAAGAGCCTAGTTTGCTTACATTGACACGGCTGGCACATCCTCACATACAGAGAGTTGGGCCCAAATGGAATTTTGATGGTGGAAACTCAGTCCTCTAGGAATTTTAGGGGCCTCCAGGGCTAGGTAGCAGCTGAGAAAGAGGTGTGAGGATCTCAGTCATGCCTCAATGGTGGACTTAATTGGAATAAATCATTGTCACTTAACATAGCAAGTCTGTAGCAGAGCTGGGAACTGAACTCAGATTTCCTAAGTCCCACAAAACTGTCTAAATGCTCAGAGCCCAGAGTCCAGTCACTGGCAGGTACAGAAGGGAGGAAATGATTTTGCAGATATGATGCTTTGCAATGTACTCATTTGAAATTTCAGATTTCAGTCTGTAGAATGTATTTTTAAAGTGTTTCAGTTCACTTTTAAGAAAGAACACATGGTATGTGTTGCATATGTAAATATGAGCTATGTATTTTTATGCCTGTAGCAGGTGAGTACGTGATCTCTACAGCATTCTGGGGATGCACTGAGGATCAAGTCTTAATTGCACCATGGTGGCAAAGTCGACAACACAGTTCTTAGCACCCCTTTGATTCTGTGATATGACTGCAAAAAAGGCAAATGCCATCCTAATATGTATCACATGAGGCATCTCCAATAGAGAGAAGTATTAACACCATTGTACAAGGCACTGATAAGACCTCATTTGGAATACAATGTGCTATTCTGGTCAAGAAGGAGGCACTGCAATGGGAATAAGTGCATCGAAGAGCTAATGGGATGATCAGGAGAATGGGGGAACCTATCTTGCGAGAAGAGACTAGAAGAACTCAATTTGTTTAGCCTAGCAAGAAGAAGGCTGAGGGAGGCTATGACTGCTCTCTATAAATACATCAGAATAAACACCATGAAGCGTGAAGAACTATTTTAGCTTAAGGATAATGTTGGCACTTGAACAAATTCAGTCTGGAAATTACAAGAAGGTTTCTAAATGTCAGAGGAGTGAGACTGTGGAACTGCCTCCGCAAAGGAGTTGTGGGGACAAACAACTAAATTAGTTTTAAGAAAGAGATGGACAAATTTGAGTGTGATTGTGTGACGGATTTGTTTGTGATGGTAAGGACATGGTTCACTTCCAGTTTGTTTTATGTTCTTAAAAGCTCACGGTGAAGGTCTTCAGCTGGCAACCTATAGTCAGGAAGGCTATGTCTACACTGAGAAATTTAGGCCTACTTTACTAAGTCGATTTTAAGTCTACCTTATTAAGTCAACTTAGAGAGTCCACACAGGACTCTTAAGTCGACTTAAACCTGGCCTTACTAAGTGGACTTAGAGAGTATACACTAGACTCTCTAAGTTGCCTAGTTAGGTCCAGGGGGAGGTGAGGCTCCTTTGGAGCCTTGGCTCCCCAGTTTAGGAGGGCTTGTCCTCCCGGAGGCAGCAAGGCCCGGAGCACTCCGGGGAAGAAGGGAGTGCAGAGCTCCCTTCTGATGCGGAGTGCTTGGCTCTCTTCGGGTAAGGACCGCTCAAGTCCTGGGCAGAAGGGAGCCCCGTGCTCCCTTCTAGCCAGGACCGAGCCATCCCGGGGAGCTCCCTTCTAGCGGTCCCGGGGAGAAGGAGCCCCACGCTACCTTCTGGCCAGGACCGAGCATCCCCGTGGTCCCTGCCAGAAGGGACCGTGGGGCTCCCTTCTCTCCAGGACCCCCGCAGGTCCCAGCAAAAAGGGAGCCGCAGTTTCTTTCTTGCTGGGACCCGCAGGTCCCAGCCAGAAGGAAGTAGGTGGTTCCCCTCTGTCCAGGACCCTCATGAGTCCCGGCTAGAAGAGAGCGTGGGGTTCCCTTTTTGCCAGGACCCCAGCGGTCCAACAGAACTATACTAGTTAATTTGTCGACTTTAACTAAGTCAACTTTAAGTCGACTTTGTTAAGTCGACTTAGTGCATCTACACTTAAAATTAAAGTCGACTTAAAGGGAAACTTAGAAAGTCGACCTAGAGTGTCCACACTGTGATTTTCAGTGACTTTCTCCTCAATCCTGTTGGATTTATTGTTCAACAGGGTGCCAATGAGGCATCTTCTTTTGTTCACTTATTCCTGTTACAAACCAGTTCAGCTCTATGTTCAATGTAAGTTACTCTTCAGTTCACTTCTGTGTGCACCTTCTTTTCCAACTATGAACAATGTGATATTTCCCAGAGATTTGGGATGGGGCATCAGAGTGCACAGCAGATGCCTGCAATTTCTTAAACATCTGATACCATGACAATGCAAACAATTTCATCCCTCCCACAAACACGTCTCCCTAATCCCAGCCATGAAATTTGATAATGTTTAAAAAAATAAAATTAAAAATTACAATACTATGAGAAGCTGTGAAAAAAAACTCCCAAAGCACGAGAATGAAAAACAGCAAACAAGTTAACTGAAATATCTTTATGGCTTTGTTACCAATTTCAGTGATAATACAGACAAGGGAAACAAAACTAAATTAACACTCATGCTGTGTAGAGAGGCAAGGTGGGTGAAGTAATATCTTTTTATTGGACCAACTATACTGCATGCACTGAAGATATGCGACACTGTGCTGTGTGTTTACATCTCCTCCATCTCTTTCAATGAGTTACCACTGGAAACCATCGGATTGATGCCATACTTAGCATCTGAAATATGCTGTGAGGAAGGAATGTCGGAAGTTCCTCCCAAAGCCCTACAGAACTTTTTCTAAAAATTACTTTGACAATGCTTGTAATCCCTGTAAAGCAAACCATAATAGAGCAGTTAATATATAATAAAAACATTACTCAAATATGCTCTTAAATTACATTAAAACTCTCCTCAGCACAAAACCAGGGCCAAAGGTGTTAACCTTGAGGACCCTCCCCCCATTTTTTGCTTTCCATGGGTGCATCTACACTTGTAAATTAAGTCAACATATGCTTGCTTAAATCAACTTAATTTACTCTGTGTCTATGCTACACTTTCCTTAGGACGACTTAAGCAGCTGCTTAAGTCGACTTAAGGAAAAATTAAGTCGACTTTCTAAAACCTCCTTTTAAGTTGACTTTTTCTGCTTAAGTCGACTTCCTAAAGTCGACTTAAGCCAATGTAGACGTGGAGTACCCCTAAGTTGCTCTAAGTCAACTTGGGGGCCTCCAGGACATCCCCACTGCCCTCCCTGCCAGGGTGCACGGCACAGGGAGAGTCTGGCATGCCCCCTCAAAGGGCAGGGCAGAACCCTGCCCACCCTGCCCCTATGCCCTGTCAGGGCCCCTGTTCCCCTTTGTCCCATTGTCCCAGGTCCACCTAGCCTCTACAAGTCGACCTAGGCATCCAGTGTGGATGCTCTAGGTTCTTTGTAGGGTCCCCTCAAAGTCAACTTAAAATTTAAGTGTGGACATGCTAAGTCGACTTAACAAAGTTGACTTTGTTAAGTCGACTTAGCTAAGTTGACTTAAATTAACAAGTGTAGACATAGCCCATGTTAGTACATTGGCATTGGCTTCAGGGAAATGAAACCTACTGGTGGTGTCTTGCAAGAGAACTAGGTGGCAATGCTTTATTGAGCTTTTCTAGCATTGTTAGCATCAGTTGGAACAGTTGCAAGTCACCTTCTGGCTTCCCAGTGTTCCATGATGCATGGTCACAAGCATCATAGAATTCCCTAGCCTGCTGGGAAGCAGAAGCTATGTGCACTTGGGTGGGATCTGACTCCCTGCACAGGCTTTGAAAAACAAATCTGTCCTGTGCCCATTCACTGTGAAAGTATTTCCATTGGGTTGCACATATGTTGTGCAAGGCAGAGCCCAGCATAATTATCTGAACCTCGTTGGTCACATTGGCAACCAGGTGGGTCTGGAAACATATCTGGTGGGCTTTGGCTGCCCAAAAGCACACTCCACCGCCAATCTGAAGGTGCTCAATCAGTAGCTGTAATCCCTTTTCTTGGACTGGTGATGTTATAATATGGCTTTGTGAACAACAGTGCACCCAAAATAAATGTCAGCACAGACACAGTGTACATTACTATGTCATTACAGGGGAATAAAGTCCCTTCTTCCCTAATGTGGTACAGCTCCAACCTCCTCTAGCATCACGGACCTAGACCGTGCCTCCAGTGTCCATGAAGCAATCCCTGTGGTCCCTTGGAGAACAAGTGAATAGTTAAAAAATGTACTGACACCTTTCACTGGGAAAAATATAGGGATATGTATTCTGTTGATGGCACCTGCCCACTGTGGAAGCCCCTTATCTGAAATCCCACAATAATTGAAGGGATTTGGGTTATAGCAACCATTCTTGGATAGTTCATAGTTCTGATAGCCTCACAAACCTATACAATCACTGCCCCAACAAATAACTTTCCAACCCCGAACTGGTTTGCAACTGACCAGTAGTTTTCAAGTATTGCCAGCTTCAAAAGAGTAATATCCACCTACTACATCACTGCTATGGGTTTCTGAAATCAAGTGGTCTGGCACTCGAGTGTTGGTGGAAGTTCTTTGCACAACTCAGTAAACACATGAGTCCTCACTCTGAAGCTCTGAAGCCACTGGTCATCATCCCAGATTTCCAAGATGATGTGGTCCCACTATACAGGGTTAGTTCTCTGGGACCAGAGATGGTGGGCTACCCAAGGGTATACCATTCAACATATCTGTTCCTTGAAACTCTACTGGATTTTCATTTTTCCTTCTGACTAAGCAGACTGCACCATCTCAAATTTGTCTGGACCTATTCCATCCAGTATTTGGAAGAGAACCACATAAACATTGTGTCCTGTTTAATAGCAGAATCACACTATCATACACTTGTTCCATGTCTCCAGTCTGGTTTGGCAGAAGGCAGAGATGACTGGGAGCCATCGTTGCCAAATGTGTGAAAGTAGTGTATTGTGCTGAAGTAGTAGTTTGACATTGAAATCATAGAGCTCTTGTTAGTGGTTTGACCATTGAATCCCTAGGTATCTTACAGAGTTTTTTGCCCAGTGTTGCCCAAATGCTTTCTGGTGGAGTGACTTTTCAGAATCTGGAAATTTATAACTAACATTTCAAATTTGGCATCCAGACACTTTTCCAAAATTCCTGGAATTCTTCAGAAACTAATTTTAGGGAAATATTTGGTTTAGATTAAAATAATAATGCATCATCTGCATATAAAGCTATTTTCTGATGTGTTCCTTCAAACTTTATTCAAACTTTTAGGAATTCATCATTCCTTATCCTTTGAGCAAAAGGCACCATGGCCAGTGTGAAAAGTAAAGGAGACAATAGAAAGTGGTATATAGACAGTGGTATAAAGATCCTTTATACATTTAAGGAAGCATTGGGACAGGATTTGAAATAGAAAGTTCCAATCTATTTTACCTACAGCTTTTTCTGCATCTAGTGATCTGGCATTGTGTCAGAATATTGTCTGCCAATTGTCAGTCCTGAATGAATCCGGTTTGATCTAGGATTATATAAACTGAGATCACAGACTGCAACCAGCTAGCTAATATTTTGGCTAAAATGATTGTCATGATTCGAAAGTGTGAAGGGTTCATTGGAGCTCCATAAGGAAAGGTCCTTTCCAACTTCAGGAAGAATGACCACACTAGCTTTCCTAGATTATAGATGTTCCTCTCCTAACAGAACAGCATTAAAAATACCTCTCTAGTGACCTATTTATATCTTTTTAAATACCTTGTAAAATTCATTTGCAAAACCATCATGTCCTGAAGTTTCCCCACTTCTCATACTTTCATATTACTGGTAGAAGTTCTTTTTCTGTTGTTTCTTTTTAAAGTTTCCTTATCCACTTTGCTTATTTTTAGCAACCCTGCTATGTTCAGATAGTTTTAATAAGCTCAGACCTTGGAGTATCTGAGGTACATAGGCTTTTAAAATACGCAACAAAACTAGCACGTATTTTACTAGGTGTGTAACTAACTTTTGCTGATTGTTTGTTTAATTGGTGCTATAACATGTTGCTCTTGAATATCTTTAAACTTTCAGACCAAGAGCCAATCACTTTAACTTCTTTTTGATAAAATATCAGTTTTATATACCTTAGCTTTTTTCAGAGTACCTCTCATCAATATATTCCATTTCCCACCAATATTATTTAATTGATCATATACTTTTATTAACCTGTTTTTATGAATGTTTTCTAACCTTTTTCTCTCCTGTTCTAGTTCAATTTTTTCTTGAAATATTCCTTGCATTCTACTGAGAGACTCTGCTTAGGCCCTAAATATTGCTTTACTTGCCTCCCAAAGAAGATTGTCAATATCATTTATTTGAAATTATCGAACAAGGTCCTTTTCAGTTGCTGCAACTTATCTTTATCCTCAAGAAGCAAGCAGTTCATTTCCCAAAAAAATGATCTTTGAGACCCATCCCAGCTATCAAATGTTGCTTCCAGTAGTGTATGATCCAAACATATAATAGTGTCAATTTCTGCAGATCTTGTCTGCTTCATTAAGAATTTAGAGATTAACATTAAATCTATTCTAGTATATAACTGATGAGAGTGTGAATAAAATGTGCAATCTCTTTTCCCTGGGTGCAGTTCTCTCCAGCAATCTGAGAGACTGAATTAGTGGCACAGAAAAGTCAATGCTGCACCTGCTTCCCTATCTCCCTTTGTCTTTTTTTCTATCAGATCTCTCCCAGAAATCAGCATGCAACTGAAATCTCCTTGAAGTACAATTTCCCCTTCCCCACGGTGTTTTAAAGAAATCCTTAAATTTATTTTGTTTTGGTTTTTAGTTCTTGGTTGGGAGCGTACATTGAGCTTGCTGTTATTAAGCCTGGACATTCATTGCCACATTGTTATTACCTGAATTCAGGTTGGAAATTAAAATAAGGTTTCTAACAACCACCAGTAGGATTTGTGGGGGCAAATAACTTAACTAGCTTTAAGAGAGAGATGGAAAAACTTATGAGTGCAATTGTGGGATAGGGTTATTTGTCACGGAAGCAGGTAGAGCTCAACAGCCCAAGTGCTCACTTCCAGATTGCTTTATGTTCCTAAAAGCTCATGATGGAGGGTTTCATTCAGCCACGATGTATCTCCCATCATCATTCCCCTGTCTTGCTGGGGCCTCTGTCCTTGGTGCACCTTGGTTCCTCCTATTCTTTGCCTATGGCACATAATACTCTAGTCCCCTGGGCTATGTCTACACTTACTAAAATTAATTCGAATTAGTTAGTTCGAACTAACTAATTTGAACTAATTTTAGTTAGTTCAAATTAGCTTAATTCAAACTAGCATGGCCACACTGGAACATTAGTTCGAATTGGCAATCCCCATTCATTTCAATGGCCGGTTAATTTGAACTAAGCAATTAGTTCGAATTAACATGGCCACATTGGTTAATTCGAACTAGTTAGTTTGAATTAACCCCTTAGTTCAAATACCCTATTCTAGCTTCTTAGTTCGAATTAAGGAAGCCCTTAAATCGAACTAACTAAAGTCTAGTGTAGCCATGAGTTTAGTTAGTTTGAATTAAGCCTCCTTAATTCGAACTTACTTGCCAGTGTAGACATAGCCCTGGGGACTGTAATTCTTTAGTCTAATTTTGGTTGGTGTTGGTGGCCCATGGTATGCAGAAGATCAGACTAAATAATCTAGTAGTCCATGGTCTGGGCTAAAACTCTGACTCTACTTTCCATAGAAATAGAAGCTCATTTATTTGCTCTTCTAGCACCACCATGAGCCAATGGCACCAGGTGCAAATTCATTTTTATGACAATACATCTCCCAACATTCCTTCTGGAAAGGAAGCTTTAATGCTCATGTATAATTGTCCCTGCTGTGTTGAAGATGTATTTATAGAGTATACTAAGGATACAGCTTAGAAATTCAGCAGCCATGTGCATAAGTGTTGGTATCCATCTCTATGGTCTCTGCCAATGTACACACTATAGTCAGCATTTGCAGACAGATGACAGTTGTCCAACAGCTAATACGACACAATCTGCATACTCATTACAATCAGGCAGCAGGAACTAGTATTTATTGCACAGGACTTGATGCTGAAGCCTTTCAAAGTCTTCTGCTTGTTGTAAAAACAAAGTATGAGAAAATGAGCACAGAAGTCAGTGCAGTCCTATTTTTCCTGCTATCCTGCTCTCTGCTGGTGCTTTTTGTCTGAACCATTTACTGAATGTTAACACCCCTCATCCTGCAGGTACAAAACTGATGCATGCTGACCATAATTGGCTTAAGAGATCCAGCAGTAGCTTGACATAATGTGACAAAGCTATTTTTATATATTTTGATTGTGCCCAAAAAATGCCTGAGGTTTGTTCATTTGTTTTGATTTCAAGGTTCTGGACAAATACATAAGAAGACCCCAGAGGAACTTCGTCTAATTTAAGGCCATATCTGCACTAGAATATTGTTTCACAATAAGTCTTTGCACTATAATAAATGCATTGTATTTAGAGCACAATTACACGTTCACACTGTGCTCCTTATAATGCAAAGGAGCATCCACATTGTTCTTTGCATTTCTGCAAGAAAGAGCATTGAATTGTGGGCACCTATCCCACTGTGCCACTCGTCAGCTTCCAGTGCTAGTTACGCTAGATAGAAGGAAAGGAGCACTGAGCACTATGGGTAAATTTACAGGTTCCCCTGGGATGCTGTGTTTCCTTGTTGTCATTCACTGTAGCTACTAGCAACTCGCGCCCTTTTTCAACGTTGCCCCAGGAAAACAGGAAAAAATTCAAAAGTTCTCAGGACTCACAGGAGGGAGGAGCTAGTCGCATCAGAGCAGCAGAGTGCAAGCGGAAGACCAGAGTGGTTAGGCTTGGAATTCTGGGACATTTCCGAAGGCCACTTATTGCAGGAGAAAATTCCGTCAGCATTCACACACACTTGATAGTGCAAGAGCTGTTCCACAATAGGTGTTATGACTCTCACACAAATGGTATTATTGTTCTGGTATAACAGGGCCCTTGTAATGCAACAAGGAGCATTCAGGTGTGTGCGGTGGGCTTGTTTTTCTGCAATAAGATGGTTTATTCTGCAATAATTCTTTAGTGTGTACATGGCCTAAGACAGGTCACTATGGAAATGTGACAAAAAGGACAGAAGAAGGATGGAGGGCAAGAATAACAGTACTAAGATTATATGGTTACAGCTGTGTGAACAGCTTGATGAGCTTGAATCTCAAAAGATTTTTATCTCATAATTAAAAAATTGCTTTTGTTGACTGCCCCAACAATGAACTATCACTGAATTCCTTGATGTAACAACAGGTTATGTTGGTGGCTTATTTTAGCCATTTGCACCACAGATGGGTCACAATGGAACAGCTCAACAGGAGAGACTAAAGGAGATCCACCTCAGAATAACTTACAGTGCAATACTTAGAACATGCTTCTGAGAGGTAGCAGGCCCCCGTTCAAATGCCTTCTCCCCCTCAGGAAGAGGGGAAACTAAATTTAGCTCTCCTGAATCTCATGTGAGTTCTCTAATCAGTAGGCTAAAAGTTATAAGCAGCCATTCCTCTGGCCAGATTTTGAATGGGACCCAATCTGTTAAATGACATCTAAGCATACTTACCAGAGTGGGCCTGGCCTGCAGGGAAGATAGGTGGGCAAGCACCTGTCTTCCCTTAGTGTGTGGGAATTAGGTAGAAGATAGGTGTCTGGAAGCCTAGATTGAGGCTGCAATATACATGCTCAGAAGCAGACACATACGCTATGTCTACACTGGCAAGTTAGTTTGAATTAAGGAAGCTTAATTCGAACTAACTTGAGCCTTGGCCACACTAGGCTTTCATTACTTCGAATTAAGGGATTCCTTAATTCGAACTAATAAATTTGATTATACCTTTTGAACTAACCCTTAATTTGAACTAGTTAGTTCGAATTAAGTCAATGTGGCCATATTAGTTTGAACTAACCGGCACATTGAGCTTAATGCAACTGACTAATTCGAACTAAGCAAGTGCCATGCATGACACTTGCTTAGTTCAAACTAAAATTCCAGTGGGGCCATGTTAGTTCGAATTAAATTAATTCAAACTAACTAAAATTAGTTTGAATTAGTTAGTTCAAATTAACTAATTTGAACTAACTTTGGTAAGTGTAGACATAGCCATAGGTGCCTAGGGAAATTTTACCCTGAAAACTTACACACCAAGTGAATTTAGGTGTCTGCAAGTAGAAGAGAATTTTGTGGGTTTCAGTGGCCCTTAAAACTGGAAGTTAAGTGTCTAAATTTGGTGTTTTGGTGCGTAAGTACTTGTGTGGATTAGGATGATAAAAAGTAAAATCAAAAGTATTCAATAATTTTGGCTGCCAAATCTACGATTATCAGGATCTGATTTTTTTTTAAGAGTGCGCAGCATTATACAGCACTTTATATGTACAAACTATAGCTCCCATTTAGTTCATTTGCGGTTTGAGTGCTCAGCACTTCTGCAAATCAGACCCTAAGGTATGAAGTCAGGAATGCAGAAAATGAGGACTACACAATTAGTGACCACTTGTGGAAAGTTTGGTTTAAGTGACTTGCAGAGCATCACAGAGAAACTCTCTTGTGGAAGTTCCAAAGGGGTAGCCATGTTAGTCTATTGCAGAAAAACAGAGTCCTGTGGCACTTTTAAAGACTAACAGATTTATTTATCGCATGAGCTTTCGTGGAAGTGGGATTTTCTCCCACAAAAGCTCATGTGATAAATAAATCTGTTAGTCTTTAAAAGTGCCACAGGACTCTGTTTGTTTCTCCGTGGAAGAGGGAGGATAGAACATAGTTCCCTAAGGCACAATTCAGCTGCTTAAATGAGACCATCCTTTATCTTCCTGTTAATACCCTGCCTCAAATGAGGCAGACAACAGCCTCCTTCACTACACAACTTTGATTCAAAATAGATCCATACAGAGTAGATCTATCATTTTTGTTGTCCTTCTCTGTTTTTAATACAGTTCTGGAAAATCTGTGTATGTTTGTGTGTGTGTTTAGATGGAGTGATTAGACCTGCATGCAGTATACCATACCTTTATATAATGGCAATATGATATTTTCTGTTTTATTATCTATCCATTTTCTAACAGTTCCTAACACTCTGTTAGGGGTTTGTTTTGTTTTGTTTTTTTCTACTCTCTCACATTGAGGGATGTTTTCAGAAAACTAGTCACAATGGCTATGTCCACATTGGCAAGTTAGTTTGAATTAAGGAGGCTTAATTCGAACTAACTAAAGCCATGGCTACACTAGGCTTTAATTAGTTTGAATTAAGGGCTTCCTTAATTCGAACTAATTTCAAATAGGGCATTAGAAGTAAGGCTTAATTCGAACTAACTAGTTCGAATTAACCAATGTGGTCATGTTAATTCAAACTAATTTTTTAATTCGAACTAACCAGCCCATTGAAATCAATGGGGATCGCTAATTCGAACTAAGCAAGTGCCATGAATGGCACTTGCTTTGTTCTAACTAATTTTTTCTAGTTCAAATTAAGCTAATTCGAACTAACTAAAATTAGTTCAAATTAGTTAGTTCGAACTAACTAATTCGAACTAATTTTAGTAAGTGTAGACATAGCCAATGACTCCAAGATCTCTTTCAAGAATAGTTACAGCTAATTCAGACCCCATCATTTTGTATGTAGAGTTGGGATTATGTTTTCCGACGTGCATTTCTTTGCATTACCAATATTCATCTGCCATTGTGTTGCACATTCACTCAGTTTTGTGAGATCTCTTTTTAACTTTTCACAATCCAATTTGGATGTATCTATCTTGAGTAATTTTGTATTGTCTGCTCACTGTTTACCCTGTTTTCTAGATCATTTATGAATATGTTGAACAGCATTAGTCCAATTATAGATCCTTGTTGGAACACATAATTTATCTCCTTTCACTGTAAAATGTGATAATTTCCCTTTGTTTCCTACCTTTTAACCAGGAGAGGACTTTTCCTTTTATCCCATGACTGCCTACTTTGCTGAAAAGACTTTGGTGAAGGACCTTGTTGTATGCTTTCTGAAAGTTCATGTACATTAGATCTATCAGATCATCTGTCTATGTATTTTTGCCCCCTTCAAAGAATTCTGATAGGTGAGATTTCCCTTTGCAAAAGCTATGTTGACTCTTCCCCATCATATTGTGTTAATCTATTTGTATGAAAATATCTGTTCTTATTAGTTTCAATCAATTTGCCTGGTACTAATGTTAGGCTGACTGACCTATAATTGCCAACATTACCTGTGGAGCCTTTTTAAAAAAAATAATTTGTATTATATTCGCTATCCACATGTAACTTGGTACAGAGGCTGATTTAATCAAAAGTTTACATACCCTAGATAGTAGTTCTGCAAGTTCGTATTTGAGTTCCTTGAAAATTATGAGTGAATACCATCAGCCCTATATTTATTTTTATTTTTATAATGTTGATGGATAATATTGATGTTTATTTTAAATGATCTTCCTATTTTTATTTATTTATTTAAATGTTCACAGGTGTGGAAAATTATGGGGAGAGGCAAACAATAATTATTTAATGGCAGTAGATACTGAGATTCAAATAGTTAAAAACCTTTGTGACCATTAAGACATAAATTTTGAACATCAAATGCCAAAATACAACATATAGACAAATCAAATGCTAATAAATTCTCAAGCAGCACGGGTGTCCTTATTTCTGGTATATCCTACGTTCTCATTGCTTAACTTTGCTGCTGTTATGCTCTTCTTCTAATCTAGTTTTTGTGTGTAATAGCATATAAAGTAGTGAGTAAAATGCAGGCAATATGTTCATAATTTAGCCTTTCATATTACACTAATATAGATTATGCTACAAAAAATTAGTACAAGGCAAAACCTGATGCAAAATCATCTTTTTCAGGATGTTTTACCCTCCTCTCACAAAACAATGGACTCTAGATACTTTATATCTAAATCTTCAAATTAAACTGTATCTTAGGCAGAGCATATTTTTTGGATTTACAATTAAAAAATCTATTATAGCCCCAGGCACTGAATCTCTAAACACTGAAATGTAAGTGATTTAACTCTATTCATCATATGATACAAATTATCTTCTCTTGGCTTTTAATGGGCAGAATTACTATAAAATCAGATTCTATACCTTTCCTTTGACACATCTATAGATAACACAAATATAACTGGAAGTTTCAGAACTCTTTCTCTTTTAACAAAAGCAAATAAATTACAATACAAATATAAATTCTCATTTGATATATAAGAAGAGAAACTTTGCACTTCTATTGTCTACACTTACTAAAATTAGTTCAAATTAGTTAGTTCGAACTAACTAATTCAAACTAATTTTAGTTAGTTCGAATTAGCTTAATTTGAATTAGAAAAAATTAGTTCAAACAAAGCAAGTGCCATTCATGAATAAAATCACCAGAAAAAAAAAAGTCTGGGTGGTGTAAAAAGCTCACTCTGTAATATGATAGCACCCTGATAAAAAGAGAGATTTGACTATTGTATTGTTCTATAATCTTTCTCTAATCAAAAACAGAAGTTTCGTGTTGTAGTGATTAAGAATTTGTTTCTGGTGTTTACATAGGGATGACTTGTACACCTTTTAAAACTTTCAAAAAGTGTATGAAACTGCAGGAGGGTTGCTGGACCAGGTGATCAAATGGACAAAGGCAAAAGAAGAAATTAACTAAAGTTTGATTCTGAGTGAGGAGAGTTCAGGTTTTCATTTAGAAAATGAATGAAATTGATGTATAGTAGATTTTTGTGAAGTGGAGCCAACGTTATTGGAAGATCAACACTTCAGAAGATATGAGGTTATGGGCAAATGAAACTTCAGACAAATTTGAAAATACTCGCTTTAACATTTTATTCATCCTAGTGGATGGAAACCAAAATATCTCTCTCCTTTTCTTTCTCTTCCTCTTCCTACCTCTATTTTCCCTCCCTTCCTACCTGTCTACTTTTTTGTTCTTCTCTCTCTCTCTCTCTGGTGTGAGTTTCCTTTTATTTCTAGGGAAATAAATCAATAAAATAACTAAAAAAGTCACATCTCTTCCTTTAGTTTAAGGGTATAGCACTTGCAATTGCATTGCCTTCAGTATTTCTTTTGACCAATAAGCAAGTAAGCCTATCAGCTGGATTATGACTTTTAACTATGATCTGAGAGTAAATCATCTGTGCAGCCTTTGGGTATTGGGGGTCCCCTATAGGCCCCCCAGTTCCTCCTCCATGGCCCTGGTTCTCCATCACTGGCACTATCCTCCCACAGCCCCAGTCCCCCTTCCATGGCCAAGACTCCCTGCTGCCCTGCTCCCCTCCGCCCTCCAGCCCTGGCTTCCCACTGACAGCCTCCTCCTCCTGCTGCTGACCAAGGCAGACATGGCTTTAGGGATAGGCAAAAGCAGGGAACAAGGCCCCTTACTGCTCAGGACCCTAGGCATGCACCTGCTTCGCCTATTCCAAAAGCCACCTCTGCATCTTATTGGGTATGTCTACACTGGGGGCTCTGTTAAGTCAACTTAACAAGGTCGACTTTAAGTCGACTTAAAGTCCACCTTGTTAAGTTGACTAAGAGAGTCCACATTGAAAACTCCTTGGCTATGTCTACACTTGCACTTTTAAGTCGACTTAGTGTGTCTACACTTAAAATGAAAGTCGACTTAAAGGGGAACTTACAAAGTCGACCTAGAGCATCCACACTGGACGCCTAGGTCGACTTCTAGGGGCTAGGGAGACCTTGAGCAGGTCCATGGTGGCGGGGGGGGGGAACCCCTTGTGTGCAATGGGGCAAAGGAGGACAGGGACCCTGGCAGGGCATGTGGGCAGGGTGTGATGCTGTCTGGATTTAGGGAAGCATTTATGATATTATTTTCTATCCATATATCCTAAATGCTATGATCCATAGGAGCTATGTCATGTTTGGTATCAATAGGAAGGTAGTAATTTGCTGGGAATGATTATATAGTTTATGTCTAGGAATTGAATTTGGATTAGAAATTAGTTTAGTTAGGAATTTGGTGTTCTATCTATACTTTAACTTGTGTGATTTTATGGAAATGTCTGAGAGAGGCGGGTGTGTAAAACCATTGTCTCCTTAATGTTAAGGAATGTGCCAGGTGATATGGGCCCAGGGAGTAAACTGATGAGCCATTAAGGACACAATGGTTGTCTTCCTTATGTTCTTAATGGCTCATCAGGATACTCCCTGGGCCCATTCTACCTGGAAAATTCCTAAACATTAAGGACACAATGGTTTTACACACCCGCCTCTCTCAGACATTTCCATAAAATCAGACAAGTTAAAGTATAGATAGAACACCAAATTCCTAACTAAACTAATTTCTAATCCAAATTCAATTCCTAGACATAAACTATATAATCATTCCCAGCAAATTACTACATTTCTATTGATACCAAACATGACATAATTCCTATGGATTATAGCATTTAGGATATATGGATAGAAAATAATATCATAAATACTTCCCTAAATCCAGACAGCATCACACCCTGCCCACATGCCCTGCCCTTTGGGGGGCATGCCAGGCTCCCCCTGTGCCCCCCTGGCAGGGAGGGCATTGATGTAGCCCTGGGGTAGCCCTAAGTCGATTTTGGGCTACCCCAGGGCTACACTGGCTTAAGTCGATTTACTTAAGCCTTAGGTCGAGTAAAAAGCAGGTTTAATAAAGTCGACTTAATTTTCATTAAGTTGACTTTATTTTCCTTAAGTCGACTTAAGCAAGCTGCTTAAGTCTACTTAAGCAAAGTGTAGTGTAGACGCTGGGTAAAATAAGTCGACTTAAGCCAAGCTTAAGTCGACTTAATTTACCAGTGTAGATGCAGGCCTTTTGACTGCCTGCATCCATGCTGGCAGGTGCTAGGTCGACGGAGGAGTGGTGCATTATGGGTAGCTAGGAGGGGTCCTGGAGGCCAATTAGGTCGACTTAAGGGCTTTCCCCATCTACACTGGCTTAAGTCAACTTAGTAAGGTCAACTTAAGTGTTAAGTCAACCCTGAGAGGTGGTGTTATTAAGTCAACTTATGGAAGCGCTTAAGTCAACTTAATAAAAGCCCAATGTGGTTGCAGGAGTCTGTAGGTCAACTTAACCTTCCTTAAGTCAACCGAAGGCTCCAGTGTAGACATACCCATTGTGAATATACCTCCTATGAATAATTGCAAGGACAAGGCGTTAGTCCTTTTTTATTTTAAGTGGACCTACAATTTCATTTCCAGTGCATGGACTGATGTTAATCTCCAGGACATCTTTCCTGTCTTGGCAAATTGATTTTAGCTGAGTTCTCAAAAGGAGGACAGTCGTAAAAAAAGTTTCCAAGATGTACACAGCTCATCTGGTCACCACAACCTACATAGTGGTCATGACATACATTTATCTTTAACTAGGACAAACTGCTAAGATTATTTTGGTAAACCTATTATGACAGCTGTAAACTGTAACTTTAATCCAGGCAGACTGGTAACAGAATAGGGGGAAACAGCACCTTTAAAAAACCACGGAATTGGGGCTTTAAAAATAATTATTTGCAATGATTCCAAGCAGCCACAAGGTGGCAAGAGACAGAGTGGGATCACAGATAAGGCTTGATTTAAAAGTAAGCTGATAAAATTATACAGAATTTCCACTAGGTTTTTGTTATGAAGGAGAAGACGTTGGCTTAGTCAACAATTGTTGTGTGGCAGTTGTTGATTTGAATGTATGGTTTGGTCTTAAAGCCAATCCCTGTGAAAAAACAAAAGCTGCTTAAAGAAAGAGCTAGGCACAGGCAATGGCAGGCAGACTTATTTCAAGAAATAAGGAATAAAAATGGCAAGAACCTTGCAAGAAAATAACCTTCAGTTTTACAAATACCTGGGACATGCAAGGAATGAAACCAATGCTTGCAGTGTATGCATTACTTTTATATTCTTTAACACAAGAAATATGCATTGGTATTAGAAAAAAAAAAAGCCCAAAGGCAAGATATGTTTAGTTAAAGCAGGGCAATTTGGATCCTTCTGTAAAATGGGGAATTAAACATTTGATATTGAAAATCATTGTTTTTTATGGAGAGGTGATGTGTTAGTATAACCATATTCAGATTGCTAACCTCATCTTCCTGTAATTGTAACTGCATCACTGATATATCACCTGAAAGCATTTTGGGGAAGGTCTACGTGGGTTGTAAATCCTCACATCAGAAAAGACACTCTTTATTGACCACATTTTTAGTGTCACTTGCCAGATGTTTTGGGTTGAATATTAAGATGTTCACTTGAGATGAAAATCATATTATTTGTATTGCCTTCAAGAGTAGTCCATAGTGAGGATGCTTCTTGTTAAAATATGTACTATCTAGGCAATTCCCTGAAGAACCTAAGTCAAGTTAGGTTCATGTCACCTGTATTTTATTAAAGTTGTTCAATAAATGCTCTCCCATAGCCTTGGTACACACTCAAACCTAACCTACAGCAATATTTATATTCCAGAGCAAGCAGATACTGCATTTAGAAATATTATTTTACTTCTTCACTACGTTTTAATTTGTTATTGCATAGCCCTCTACCATGTTGCTACAATGGCAGGTGAGAGACTACCAAAGACATATTTCTTAGCAAAGGGGCCTCACAGGAAACATTAAAGATAGTTTGAAAGACAATAGCAACATATTGTCTTAGGCTCACACTGTTTGCAGAAGAACTAAATGGAGGATATGTTTTTGAAATGGCATCATACTATTGAAACCTTTATCTAGCATGCCATGGATATACAGAACAAGTCAAACAGGATTCCTCACTGAAAATAACCATTACTGGACCTACAAGAGGGCACATCTTTTCCTCCTGCAGTGGCTTTATCATCCATATGGGATCCTATAGGAGACATAACCAACAAATGATCGCTTATCAGGTGATGGAATACAAATACATCTGTTTGATTGAATGAATCAAATAAAACATACAAGAATTTGCCTTTAACTAAATTCCTAGCAACCTAGATCTTTTTTCCCAATCAACAGTTCTATTTTAAATTATTGGTTCTCTTTAAAAAATATGGAGAATGAGAAATTCTTATATTTTCAGTCATCTGGGTGTTAGCACATTTTCAGTAATTGTCTCTAGGGAGTTACCATTTTCCTCTATTTGCCTCTAATGTATAAAGACCTCAAGAGGTCAATGAATTTTATCTATTGGATATACAAGAAGGTCTTGTCACTTTTTAACTGACGTTATGGCAAATGAATTTCACTCACTTCCTAATAAGACCACTTTGTAGAGTTCAAATATTTGCTAATTTTGGCTGTCTTTCATACTTACATCAGCATTCACTGATTCTAATTGACAATCCATTAAATGGTCTTTGAATTGTTTCTTCTTTCTGACCTCATGCTGGGTGACATTTATGGCTCTAGTTAAAAGGCTAGGAATACTGCTTCTTTCTTATTGTAGCAGGAAACTAAGCAAGAGCAGACTTGGGAAGGGTTCTAGGCAGAAACACTACAGTGAAACAGAGCAAGTTGTAAAAGAACATTAAGATTAATAGTAATTTGTGTATGCTAATAAGATTTCTTCTTTAGTGTTAAAAGAAGGCACAATTGATTCTTTCTTTACCACTTTTCACATGCTACTGGCTAAGAATGTTATGACTTGATTTCCTCATTTTGACTTCCATGGAGGAATTTGGTGACTGGAGGGAGTTATAAAATTACAGACATTCAGATGCTAGGATCTGCCTGCTGATGTGAGATGTCAAGTTATGGTCTGTTTCTGTTCTTTTTTTAATCTATTCCCTTATAACTAGAGCTGGCAAAAATTCAGAATTTCCAGTTTGAGAAAAATTAAGGTATTTTGAAATTTGTTTTGTATGATTTGGAAACTTCTTCCCCCCCCCCCCTCCCATTTGTGTGTGTGAATTTGAAATGTCTTGCAAGCTAGAATTTTCTTAAAGTTTTCATTCCAGAATCTTGACACATGGTGTTTCTGACACAAAATATGCCCCTTGGAACCATGGAAGGTATTGAGTGGAGTTGATAGGAATCTTCTCATCTTCCTCACTACTATACAGTGGGTAGCAGCTGTGAGACAGGCAAGATGCATGTCAACTTCCTTCAGCAGCTACCCAGGCTTTCAGAGTCTATAGCTCGGAGGGCAGTCCAGCCATGTGGACTGCCTGGGGCTGGAGACCCAAGGGCTTCCAGACTCCCAGGACAGCTTTCCCTGGAAGCTTTGGGGTTCCCAGTGCTGGGGCTCTTCACATGGCTGGGAAGCTGACCAGTTCATGTGGCAAGATGTCAGGTAGGTTTCCATCAGAATCTTACCTATTGTTTGTCAAAAGTTTGCCAAATCTATATTTGCACAAAAGCGTTTTCAACTAGAGGATGTTTTGAAAGCCAAAACTATAATGGGGTTCAGAAAAGAACTAGATAAGCTCAGCAAGGATAAGTCCAATAATGGTGATTAGCCAGATGAGCAAGGACTGCTGTTTGCCAGAAGCTGGGAATGGGTGATGAGATGGATCACTTGATGATTACCTGTTTTGTTCACTCCCTCTGAAGCACTTTACATTGCCCATTGTTGGAAAACAGGACACTGGGTTAGATGGACCATTGGTCTGATGGAATATGGCCATTCTTGTGTTCTTAAACCCCCTGCTTATAACAGTCCTATTGGTAAAACAATCGTGTCTGCTGTACAGACACTCTCTCCTGGGAACTGAGGCAAGCTACATAGACTCAATCCTTCTTCCCAGGCCTATGAGCAATCTACTTGAAAACCAAAGACAAATCCACTCTGTCTTCCCACTTTTGAAGGAGGAGAGCTTCACAAAAGTTCAAAATGTGTCCCAACCTCCTTTTAGGGATACAATCAAATTTTAAATGAAGGTTCTTCCCTTCCTATGATATAAGCAGGAGAATGTCATTTATGCCTTATTTCAGTCTAGCCTTATCCACTATTATACTCCCAATAACTAATGCTTCTATACCACCCAACTCTATTGATGTCCATTCTACCCTTTAACATGTTCATGTATCCTACTGGAGAGGGTTGTTGCACTATCTGTGCCTGATTCATAGAAGACGTGTATCTGTGTCACTCCGATTTTTATGGTCTACCTCTTAAGATCATACTGGAAGGCAGTGGTCCCCAAACTGTGGGTTTCATCTCTCTGGGGGGCACAGAGAAATGTTTATGAGGGGCATGTGGCGGGGGGGGGGCAGAGAAGAAATACCACCCAGTCCTGCTGTGCCCCTAGCTGTAGCTCCATTCCTCCCCTAGCCCAGTTCCAATCTAGCTGCAGCTTCACTCCACCCACTGCTCTGCCCCCAGCCCAGCTCCTCCCCCATTGCCAGTTCTGCCTCCAGCTCTGCCTTCAGCCCAACCTCTTCCTTCTTAAGATTGTAACTCATTTGTGTGTATATGTTTACCTGTTTTAACCCTGTAAATAGCTCATTTCCTTTTCATATTAAGAAATCTATAGATAGTTTGCAAGCATTTTCTTTGGTGTGAGAACCAAATTGACCTGGGTTAAATGACTGCCCCTTTGGGACTGGGAATAATCTGAATATTGCAGTGATTCTTGGTGTAAGAGATCATGTATCAGAATGGTACGCTTATCTGTATTGCAAGAGAGTTTGGAGTACTCCAGGTGACTGTGGGTGGGGGATGCTGTGATTCAAGGGGACTCTGATTCATTGATGGTTGATGAAATCTAAGTATAGAAATCATAACCATTTGGGAGTTTGTGTTCTGAGGTTAGTACTCACACTCTTGTGTCACTGAAGGACATTTGATATTGTTATGAAATTATGATACTTAGCCATTTTAAGATACCTAGACATTCTATGTTAGCATGAGTAGATAATAGTTTAGCTTAGCATAAGTGAGCAACAGTATTGAAGCCTTTAGCCGTGGGAAGGTAAATTGACTAATCATGATCCAAAGTCATAGACCTCTAGTTATAACAACTTCCATCTTCAGAAGGGTTGTGCATCTTGGAATAATCTCACATCAGAATAGGTCTATTACTTGTTGCTTTGCCTGGACAACTTTACTAGACTAACAGAATGCTGTCCTCATCATCACACATGTCCACACAAGCATCTAGAACTCTAAAATTAAGAGGAGTGCAAACTCAGAGATACAGTAACTGGTGGCAATATAAATGTGTTAAGTTGATTATGTTTTAATTACTATTCTAAACTGCATTTTAATTGTTTATGGAAGCACCCCCTACTGTACTAAAGTGGTTGTAGCATTTCAATTAATCTCAATCTGTTGTATCATATTGTAAATGGTTAGGCAAAGGTGTATTTACTCTAATCTCAGAATATATTGGTTTTATAGTATTTACAATTGGTACTGTTGGTTAGATGATTAGTTCGTATTTATTCCTGGAGGCTCCCAAGGCACTCCAGTGAATGTGTAGAGAGCCCCACCAGGATTGTTTTCCTTATATATATAATATTAAAAAAAAAAAAAAAAAAAAAAAAGGAATGCAGCAGAGGAGTGGATTGAGGATTCCCTTCCATCCATCGTCACTGGGATACTCAGGAGTCCTTTACTGACAACATCACCAGCTACCCAGAGAACACAAGGGAGTGTTGCCTTCTTCTGTTTAACCCAGGCAGGAAAGGTGGGAGATGGGGTTACATTAATAATGTCAAACAACAGCAACCCAACTTTGGCCACTTCATTTAGAGAATCATATAGCTGATATTTAAAGACCCAAAGAAGTTGTCTTGATCTATGATGAGAGAGTGAAAAGACTCTGATTTCTTTCGTCTGGAAAAGAGACGCCTGGAATTTAACTTGACTTGAGGAATTCAATATTTTGAAAGGTGTAATAGTGAAAATTGATCGATCTCTCCCTTTTACCCAGTTTCTAACTACAAGAACAAGTTGATAACTTAAAGTTGAGGTCAGAAAAGGTAAAACAAATAGGGAGGCATACTGTTTTCTTGTCATATGGGCAACTATGGAATTCAGTGCTACATAGGTCACTGAGGTATGCACATTTTATAGAGTATGAAAAGGACAGGATAATTTGAGGTTGAGTAGTAAGATGTATGCAAGCACTGATATCCTCAAGTCATGCTTCATGGACTGCATACATTAATGTTCTGCAGGGGTCAAAGTTTTCCCTCTCACCTGCTACAGCATTGCACTAGAGCCGCAGAGTATCAAGCAAGGGAGTGATCTCATCTTCTGCAGAAGCATCAAATATTGCCCTCCTAAAAAGGAAGGACACCAAAGATCAAGTTAGAATAGGGAAGAGAATAAATGTGTTTTATCATATTGGCCTCTTTTATCTTTCATTGGCAGCATTTGTAATAATTCAGTGAATCAGTTCAGTTGTTCAAACTGTCTAGTTTTTTGAAGGTTTTTAATAAGTCTTTGTGAATTGTGTGAGGCAAGCATGATTCTCATTAGCGCACACACTGGCAAACTAAGAAGAAAGCCCAGAGACTGAGGGCTCAGTACTGCAAGACAATTACTCTCTCCTTGATGTGGAAACCTTATGCATGAGCTTAACTTTAAATACCTGGTCCCATTGCAATCATAGAATCATAGGGCTGGAAGGGACCTCATGAGGTCATCTAGTACAACCCCCTGCTAAAAGCAGGACCACTCCTACTAAATCATCCCAGGCAGGGTTTTGTCTAACCGAACCTTCAATATCTCCAAAGACAGAGATTCCACCACCTCCCTAGGTAACCCATTCCAATGCTTCACGACCCTCCTAGTGAGAAAGTTTTTCCTGGAATCAATGGAATTACTCATATAATTAAGTGTTATACTGGCTCAGGGATCAAAATATTCAGCACTACAGAACTGAGGAAGCTTGAACATCATACTCTGCAACTTCTCACTCCTAGAAATAGTCCTTCTAGATCATGAATGATGTACATAAGCATGGAAATGCTCGCATGTAATGCCCCTTACACAGGAGTGATCCAAAAGTAGAATTTTAGGGATTGAAATGTCCCTCTACACTTAGAAAAAAAAAAAGTTTATCTATTCATTAACTGAACTATTTGGCCTTCCAACCATAGAGTATGAATAACATCGGCCTAAATCGAAATGTCAGATTCCTGGTATGTAATCATCCCTATAATGTTAATTCTAAGCAAATTTTAAAATTGGAAAGGGTTGTTCTGATGGAGCCAGATACAGAAAGAAGAGATGCTCTAAAACTGGAACTGTTTGCTTATTTTTTGCACCAGTAAAGCTAAACCCAAAATCTAATCCTAGGCTTAATTTAATCCTCAATGGGAAACTTTTGCCTAAAGTTAGTTCAGATCTCAATTCTATCTGTTATTTACTTACTAATGAGAGAGGTAGAGGTAGACGTAAGAGGAGTTAATACCAAGAGTCTATTAGGATTATTTGTTCCCACCTAAAAACAATGTAACACTTACTAAATGGAATTAGAATATGCAGTACTTCTCACTGGGGATTAATTTAACATTACGGATCTAATTTCAATATATGAAATATAAATTTCTTAATATCAAATAAGTTACATAAATAAGATCTGACATGGCATGGAAAAAGGATGTTTTGAAATCTTAGTTTTAATCTATTACAGGAGCCGTAAATAGAGCTTTCTTCTTGGTCTTCTGGTCTTGGTCTCATATATGTGGGTTTGGCTGTTTGAGTCTTCCTCCATTTCAATCTGTTTTGAAGCAGTTCCTCAGAAACTCCATAGCTAATCAGATCCCTTTGCAGGACATCCATCCATCTAGTCTGGGTCTTCCAACTTTTCTCTTATTCTCCGCTGCCAATTTTAACATCCTGTTTCCTATATATCTGCCCCCCCCCTGCTTTTTTTAACATGACCAAACCATAGAGTCTGGATTCCATCAGCTTTTCTGTAACTGATATCTTCCTACTCCAATTCATTCACTCTAAGCATGATTGATTTATCCTTGTAATTCCAAGCATCCATCTGTGGTTCGGCACGCTAAGGGCAGTGTGGTTCGGGCGCATTGTGCAATATGTGTCCTTATCAGTGTTTTTCTGTGTCCGGCGCCGATGTACGCATGGCTGCATGAGTGACTGTGTGCGTGAATCTCTGAAGGCGTGTTCCCTCAGGATTACCCCTGGCTCAGATCTCTAAGTGGGGACTCTGTTAGCCCAGTGATCTAGAGCCTGCCTTGGATCGTTAAGCAGGGACTGAGTTAGCCTGATGATCCTAACCTGAGGTGCTCCTTTGGTTAACACTTTGAGTTACCTTTGGCTCGAATCTCTAGTGAGAACTCAGTTAGCTCAGTGATTTCGAGGTAAATTGAGGCAACACTCACAATCAAAGAAACCAACATGACCACGGATTTTTGTAAACAAAGGTGCCATGCTAGGCTCTATTGCAACATAGCACAGTGGCAAGCAAGCTATATCAACAAATCTGCTGGCAGCATTTGCACTCTCAATGCAATGGAACAGTCAACCTTTTTGGCTGCACGGGGTGTAAGCTGCAGGGCTTCTACTTTTAGACCCTCATCTGATTTACACTGATTGATCCATACACTGATTGATCCATGCATTGATTGGTCCATGCATTGCTGGGCATCTTCATCCATCAAGGCGTCATGGTTTGACTGAACCTTACCTTTGCACAGGCCAAACAATGCAAAACATCTCTCCTCATCTCTTTGGTGTTAGACCGACCCAACAACACCTTCCTCATGGTACATTTTGATTTTGATACTTATTATTGCAATTTCAGCTTGTTTCTTGCCAATTTCAGTGAAGTTGCACTTTTGCAACCTGTCTCTTGTTAGTACCTTCAGTTCAGGACCACAGTACATTTAGTTGAGGCCCACTGTTTTGGATTACTTTGTTAGGCTTTGGACCAGCATCTAGGCACTTCTACTTGTCTTTCTATTAAAACCTTTTACTTTCTCCTACACCATCTTACATTTCCGTTGTATTCACGAACTGCTTTTGTCTCTTCTTCAGTGACCAGAATTTGGAGTTACACAAAAATAGAGGCTTAATTACTAGTTTGTAGATCTTGATTTTCAATTTGATAGGCTTTTCTCCTCAACGGAGCTTTGGCAAATCTTTATTCTAGTATTGGTTCATAATGGTTCCTGCTCATTTATTTTTTAAATTTTGTTTTGTTTGTTTTGCCTTTAATTTCTTAAGGAAACCAAATCTCAAAGTGAAATTTAACCAAAATAAACATATTTGGCTTGGTTTTGGGTCAAAAACAACTTGTAACCATCAGATTTCCTATTCAGAATAATCACATGGCCTAGGTTTACTTGTTGATGTAACCTTCGGGTAGGGCTAAAATTCATTTAGTTGCCCATCTCCAGTGCCTCACAGAAATCAATCCCAATCCCTATGGAGAAAGCAGCTGGAGACCCAGGATCCAGTCTGTACAGGACTCACAGCAAAGATTGCTCAGAGTTATCCTCCCATATTAAAATACTATTAAAAACAAACATAACAATGAACTTTATTAACTACTAACTAAATAACCTTATCCTAAGAAAACAAAATACAATTAACCAAGAACAATCCCTACAGAAACCCCCCCATGAAAGATACACAAGAGTCCCAAAGTCCAGGTGTTCACCCAACTCTCAGCTACAGTCTTTGTTCGAATGTAGAGGTTTGAGTGGCAAGAAATAGCTGTCCTCTTCCTTCTTTGAAGGAATCTTCTGTAGCATTCCATGCAGGATTTTCCTCCTTCTTTGCAACCAGCCCTCAGTCCCATATGCATGTCTGCAAAATCTGTTGCAGATGACTCCATTAGAGGGAGAAAACATCTTGTTCACTCCTGGCTCAGCTTCCCTCCTGAAAACTGAGCACGTGGGCTCTTCCCAAGGCAGCTCTAGCCTGCTGTCTGCACAGACTGCTGCTCTCATGTGATCTCACTGACCACACCACATCACACCAGCAGGACACCCTGTGGAGCATGCTCAAAAATGCTACCACTCTCTGCTTCCAGAAGTTTCTGGTTGTGCGTAGCTAATCTGCCCAGCAACCGTAAGCTACCCTCAGTAGGTCTCTCAAAGAGAGAGCCTTTTTAGGCATATGGGTTACATTGAGACTTGCCCACGTGCTCAGGGTTTAACTGATTGCCATATTTGGGGTCAGGAAGGAATTTTCCCCCAGGGCTGATTGGCCTGGGCTCTGGGGTTTTTTCACCTTCTTCTGTAGCACAGGGCATGGCTCACCTACTGGTGAATTCTCTGTATCTTAAAGTCCTTAAATCATGATTTAAGAAGGTAAATAACTCAGTCATAGGTTGGTGGCCTGCTGCTGGAGTGGGTGGGTGATATCCTGAGGCCTGAGATCTTGAGTCCCTTCTGACCTTAAAGTCTATGAGGTTTATGAAACTGGCCTATAATTCAGATAACTAGGCACTTAAAAAAGCATAATGATGAGTGCTATAGATACGTAGATAGATCGAGGTTCCTAATAAAACCCCTTAGTTGGAAAACTTTTAGCTGTAGTGACAGCACAAAGTGATATGTACCATTCATAACAAGTAATCTTTTTTGTTATATCAAACCTTTGATACAAGATTACCCTGACAATATGTTAGTGCTTCTTCAGTCACAACAGATTCTGTAGTAGTGAGTCCAAGATATAGTGTGGCTGGGTCTGTATTTTGCAAGCCTGCACAGACTACCTGTTCCTGTTAGTGCAGCCAGTAGCAATGACTTTAGACAAAAACCTGTGATAGGCAGACAGATTGCCTGGTCATATTTACATACTTCTGTTGAAATGCATTTCATCTCATTTCTGCCTCTGGACTTGATTCTTCACTGTCTTGTGTAATCCTGTTTATCTGTGCAAAGTAAATATAAAACATGGCCATTCAGATTTAGTAGCAACCTGCACACACTGGGTTTGGGGTTCGCACAGAGATGAACGACTATACAAGGTTGAACACACTGGAAAATTAGTTTCTGCATACTCTGTACTAATAAAGGGACGTGGCCTCAGATAGCATAAATCAGTGTTGGTCCATTAAGCTTGCCATATTAAATTAATATAATGCCAAAAATACTTTTTACGTTTCCCACAGTGTTTAATAGATGTGCTCTTTTAGGAATGTCTCTTCATTCCTCAAAAGGAATACAATGTTAGCAGCGCTCTAATAATACAGACATGATAGTCATCCTCCATAAAGGGAAATGGGAGAAAAGGAATCAACTTGCACAAATATATTCATATGTTTATATAGGTAAAGATTGTACAGTGATGGCATTATATTAAAACAAATACAGGAAGTGAGGGTGTCTGTAGGGAATAACACAATTACTATTGAACATATATAGTCTTACTAACTTTTGTATTATTCAATATTGCCCTAGAGTAGACCACAACATTTGCCACACTTTCATAGATGTCCTGTCACAGTTGGTTATTTTACTAAGTTATTAAAAAAAGTAAATCTGTTGCACTCATTTTACAAAGGACTAACAACATGAAAACACGTCAGTTTATCTTCGATCTTTTACACATACAAAAACCTTAAGATGGCATTAGAAATCTTGTTTCTTTATTGTGGTTTTAATTTTCATAGAATCATAGAATAATAGGGTTGGAAGGGACCTCACGAGGTCATCTAGTCCAACCCCCTGCTAAAAAGCAGGACCACTCCCCCTAAATCACCCCAGCCAGGGTTTTGTCTAACCGAGCCTTAAAAATCTCCAAAGATGGAGATTCTATCACCTCCCTAGATAGCCCATTCCAATGCTTCACCACCCTCCTAGTGAGAAAGTTTTTCCTAATATCCAACCTTGACCTCCCCAGCTGTAATTTGAAACCATTGCTCCTTGTTCTGTCTTCTGTTACCCTCGAGAACAGCCTAGCTCCCTCCTCTTTGGAGCAACCCTTCAAGTAGTTGAAGGTTGCTATCAAATCTCCCCTCAGTCTTCTCTTCTGTAGACTAAATAAGCCTAGTTCCTTCAGTCTCTCCTCATAAGTCATGTGCCCCAGCCCCCTAATCATTTTTGTTGCCCTCCGCTGGACTCTTTCTAATTTGTCCACATCCTTTCTGTAGTGGGGAGCCCAAAACTGGGCACAGTATTCCAGATGCGGCCTGACCAGTGTCGAATAGAGGGGAATTATCACATCCCTCGATCTGCTGGCAATACTCCTACTGATGCAGCCTAATATGCCATTGGCCTTTTTGGCAACAAGAGCACACTGTTGGCTCATATTCATCTTCTCGTCCACTATAACCCCCAGGTCCTTTTCTACAGCGCTGCTACTTAGCCGATCGGTCCCCAGCCTGTAGCAGTGCATAGGATTTTTCCGTCCTAAGTGCAGCACTTTGCACTTGTCTTTGTTGAACCTCATGAGGTTTCTTTCGGCCCAGTGTTCCAATTTGTCCAAGTGTCCCTGGATCCTGTCCCTGCCCTCCAGAGTATCTACCATTCCCCCCAACTTGGTGTCATCCGCAAACTTACTAAGCATGCAGTCTATTCCATCATCAAGATCATTAATAAAGATGTTGAATAGAACCGGCCCCAGGACCGACCCCTGGGGCACTCCACTCGTTACCGGTTGCCAACCAGACATCGAGCCATTGATTCCTACCCGCTGAGCCCGTTGATCTAACCAGTTTTCGATCCACCTTACGGTCCACTCTTCCAACCCAATTTTGCTTTTTGTCAAAATATTACACATGATGGCAGAAGGCAGACATGCAGTTAATCAGAGGAGTGTCTAGCACAGAAAAATTGATCATTCATTAGAATAAAGATACAAAGAAAGGCAAAAGGGCCTGATAAAGAGAAGCCAGTTATTCAAACCTTTTCTTTTGGTCTTTCAACGACCATGAATGATACCCACATTTTCATCAGGAATGGAGGAGAGTTGGTTAGCCAGACGTTGTAGTCAGAGGTGGCCTTGGCCTATCTGGGGCCCTAGGCAAAGGCCCATTTTTATAGGTCTCCCTGGCACAGACCCCACTCTACCCTCAGCCCTGGTGCCCCATTGGGGTCCCCTAACCGCCCCCTACAGCCCTAGTTCTCTACCAGGGGGCCCTGAAAACCCCCCATGGCTCTGCCCCACCCATGGCAACTTGTCTATCTGGCCTCCTCCTCACTGGGGTCCCAAAAATCTCATCTACATATTCCTCCTGTCCGAGGGCCCTGTCCGCCCCTCCTCACTCCCCCTCCCCCTGGAGCCCCATCTCCCTGTGGCCAGCCCTGTCTATGGCCCTGGCACCCTGCCAGGGGCCCCAAACTTCCCCTGTGACACTGTCTCCCCACCACGGCCCTGCCCCTGCTCATGGCCCCAGCTGTCCGTGGTCCTGGTGCCCTGCTAGGGGCCCTGGAACTGGCCCTGATGCCCTGCCATGGGCCCTAAGCCACCCACTGCTGCCGGCCCTGGCTCCCCACCATGTGCCCTGCAGGGCAGGAGGCAGACGCAGTTTTGGGGTAGGCAAAGGGGCCTCTTACTGCTTGGGGCTCTAGGCAGGCGCCTGCTTCACTACCCCAAAAGCTGCCTCTAGCTGTAGTACTCCTGCCCCGCCCCCAGGCTGGCTGGTGAGCAGACCAGACAGACCAGATGCTGGGCAGGAAGGCTGAGCAGAAGCAGCCTGCCACTAAGGCCAGCCAGACTAGATTTTGGGGGGGCTGTGGGGTCCCCTTTAGGTCAGGGCCAGGGGTTATAGGCTCTAAAGTCCCTGCCTTAATCTGGCCCTGCTGATACCTAATATTTTATTGTCTTCTAAGTATTTGCAAACTGGCTGCTTAATTATTTGCTCCATTATCTTTCTGAGTACTGAAGTTAAGATGGACATGCAATTATCAGGGTTTTCCTTATTCCCCTTTTTATAGATGAGCTCTATATTTTGCCTTTTCCCAGTCCTCTGGAATCTCCTTTTGAAGATAATCAGTAAAGCTATGTCTACACTAGAAAAAGTTAGGTCAACTTTGTTAAGTCAACTTAATAAGGTCTATTTAAAGTTGACATAAAGTCGACCTTATTAAAGTCAACTTAACAAAGTAGACTAAGTTGACTTAACTTTGTCGACTTAGTCCACTTCATTTAATTGACCTAACCACCCGTAAGTCAATTTAAGGGTTACTCCACGTCTACAGCATCCTTAAGTCAGCTTAAGGTAGTCAACTGAGTGGTAGTTATAAAGTTGACTTAAGCTTTTATTAAGTCGACTTAAGAAATTTCTTAAGACTACTTAATGAAAGCCTAGTGTGGACATGGCTTAATTTAAGTTGACTTAAGCCTCCTTAGGTCGACTTAAATTGCCAGTGTAAACATAGCCTAATTGCTTAAATATCTCCTCATTCAGCTCCTTCAGTATTCTAGAAAGTATTTTATCATGCTCTGGTTACTTGAAAACATCTACCTTGTCTCAGTAATTTTTAACTTGTTCTTTCCTTATTTTAGCCTTTTGGTGAAAACAAATAAAAATTATTTTAGCATATCCTCCATTTCCACATTGTTTTGTTTTTTTCCCCCCATCTCATTGAATAATGCACCTATTCTGTTCTTGGTATTCCTCTTATTACTAATGTGTTTATGGAATGGGGTTTTTGTATGTTTGTTTTGTTTTGTTACCCTTTGTCTCTAGCTAGTTTAATCTCATTTTGTGGCTTGGCTTTTCTAATTTTTGTCCTTACACACTTGTGTTATTTGTTTATATTTATCCTTTATAATTTGACCTAGTTTCCATTTTTCATAGGGTTCTTTATTGTATTTCAGATAATTGAAGATCTCCTGGTTAATCCATACTTACTGTCTTCCAATGGGATAGTTTACTCTACTGCCCTTAATACTCTGTCTTTGAAAAACTGCCAGTTGTTTATCCCTTTAGACTTGCTTCCCATATGATCTTTCTCACCAACTTCCAAAGTTTGCTAATGTCTGCCTTCTTCCATTATCTTTATTGTGCTGTTTTCCCTCCTACCATTCGTTAGAATGATGAATTCTGCCATTTCATGACCACTTTCACCTAAACTGTCTTTCACTTTCAAATTCTCAAGCAGGCTCCCCCATTTGTCAAATTCAAATCTAGAACAGCTCTTCCCTCGTTGTAGTCAAATTCCAAAGGGGTAGCCGTTACAAGTGCCACAAGACTCTGAGCTCTTCCCTCATTAGCTTTCTGCACCTTCTGAATTTTTTTTTTTAAAAGTCTCCAATACATTTCAAGAAATCATTGGATAATTTGTGCCCTGCTGTGTTTATTTTCCAAACAGATGTCTGGGTAACTGAAGTCCCCCATCACCATCAAGTCCCGAGCTTTGATTTTGTTAGTTGTTTTAAAAAAAAGCATCATCCACCTCTTCTTTCTACTTAGGTGGTCTGCAATAAACTCCTAACATGATACTAGCCTTGGGTTTTTTTGCCCCCTTTTTTCTTAACCCAGAGTCTTTCAACAAGTCTGTTTCTATCTCAACCTCAGTCCAAATGTATACATTTTTATATAAACCAACACTTCCTCTTTTCCCTTGCCTGTCTTTCGTGAGCAAGTTGTATCCTTCTATAACAATACAGCCATACATTTTATCCCACCAAGTCTCTGTGATGCCAACTGTGTCATAGCTGTGTTTCTTCACTAGCATTTCTGGTTCTTCTTGATTACTCGTCATATTTCCCACATTAGTAGACAGACATCTAAGATACTGATTTGATTTCCCTCATATGTTCTCTCCTGTCTCTCCCTTATCCCTGCTACAGCAGCCCATGCCCCCTAAAGATTATGACCTTTCTCCCAGGTATCCATGTTTTTACTTACCTTTTTACTTACTTTAGAGGTGTTAGCTGCCCACTTCGGTTTTGAATGGTCTCTTGCAACATATGTTAATTCTTTAACTAAATACAAGGTGGAACAGATGTGACACTCTGAAAACCATTCCCAGACCTGAAGAAGAACTCCGTGTAAGGTCAAAAGCTGCCTCTTTCATCAATAGAAGTTGTTGGAATAAAATGCATTACTTCACCCACTTGATCTGTTTGATGTATGCAATTTAAAATCTTGATCCTGTGAAGTGCTAAGTGTCCTTAATTTGTAATGGGTACTAGGATTTAAGCAGTCAACTCTTTTTTGGAGAAGCCCCACATATGCATAATATTTTATATATATACACAATATATAGTTTTCCTCTTTAGTAAGAAGCTTCTTTAAGAATAGGTCTTTCAAAGTTATGGCTCTGGGTGTATCCACATAGGCAGAAAAATGGGAATAATATTACTAGGAATAATTAATTGCTAGGAATAATTTGCGTAGACTAAACAATAAATCCCAAGAAACAAGCAAATAAATACACTGTAGAATATTGCACTTCAGATCCTTTTTAATTAACTGTAATTTCCCTTAAGCTAGTGAAAACCACACATTGTTCTGAATTCAAGCAGGTAATTCACAATACATATATCAATTACACATATGCACTAGGGGTAGAATATATGACCCTATCTGCAAAAGTTGTCACCAATTTAGGAGTCAGGCAAGAGAAGAGAAAAGAGTAACACTTGTGGTACAAGACTGAGAGAAAATTCTGCAAGTGAATCAACTATAACTATCATTTTAGGTTTTCAAACTTGGCTGCCAAGAGTTACACACTTAAATCCATACTTAGACACAAGCCAAAATCTGAGTTCCAAGGGAATTGTGGATATTCAGCACCTCTGAAAATCCATGCCATTAAGCTTTAGGTGCCAAAATATTGATTTAGGCATATAAATTTAGGGCAAAGAGCTAGGTTTATTGAGGATCACAAGGGAGTTATGCATCCAAATCTCACTGAAATGAAGCTGGATGGGGTACCAAATTGCTTTAGGCTTCTTTGGAAAATACCTGTCACTGTGTTCTTATGTATATATTTAGGAAATTAGGGTGGAGTTTTCATCAAAACCTCAGTGACTGGAATGGACCTGGGTGGGATTCTGTTTCACAAAGGATTTTGAAGTATGTTTTTTTTAAAACTTGGAACGAAACCATAACTTTGAAAATCTCCATGGAAGGGAATGGACCTCCGACTTCAGGGCAGTCTGTATGGTAAACTGTATGGTAGACTGGAACCTTTGTCTCTGGGAGCTCTGGAGTTCCCATCTATGAGGTAGGCTACTTAGCAGGCTGTGCTAGAGCCATAGACCATGGGAGCCCAAGCTGCCAAGGAGCTGGCAGGAAACTCTGCTTGTGTGTCACTGGACCTTCATCAAACTTGAACCATCACACAAAACATTTTAATTTAAACAAATTGGCAAATTCTGATGGAAAAAAAAGGGTTGGAATTTTTCTGTTTAGGGACATAAGTCCCACTAAGGGATGTCCATCCTGAGATGAAAAACGGGCAGCACCGAATCTTGGACCTTAGATCATCTGACTTGACTACCAAGGCTCGGTCTGGGAGGTTAAAAATAGCAATGAGACTTTTGGGCTTGGGTTTGAGAGACCTTCCCTCCTTGTCCACTGTAGGTCTTTTAGTGTAGTGTAGACATACCCTGAAAGTGATCTTGAAAAATCTTATTCTTAAGAAAGTGGCCTACCGTCAATGTGTACTGAGCACACAGCAATTGCAATTGAAGCTAATGTGACAATTAGTGCAACTGACATAGTCAGGCCCAATACTAGATGAATTTTATACATAACAAATATAAATAAAATATATAGTGATTACCTGCTTTTTCACATTAACCATTACCAACTTCAATTGCTCAGATCTGAAGCCTGCCAAAGATATTTGTCTTGACAAGTTTCAAAGCAGAGTACACTTAAATCTTTAGACTGAAAAGTGGGGTGGTGCTGCAGGAAATAGCCAGATAGATATGCCTACGAAGGACTCAACTCTTGGAATTTAGAGTTTCTCCTAGGGTTTCCTTCCCTCACCTTTATTGTGACTAATCTAAGAGATTGGGTTTTGGCCTTCTTCAAAACTGAGTTTTACACAACACTATGTTAAAAGTACCAAGGATAATAGAATGGTAAATGCTTTACATCATTCAGTAGAGAAGAGAGAAATACGTCAGGATTTAAGAGATTTGGTTTGCTATCCTTATTAATAAAAGCATGAAACAGAGTCTGAAGAAAATACTATTTATGAACTAAAACACATGTGGATTGCTCAACTTGGGAACAACAGAAAGAGAGACCAGAGAGTTGATTTTTAACTATTAGAACACTAATTAATCTCTAGGGGCTCAAAAGTATAGGTTTTAAATCTCCTTTCCTCAGCTGCAAGGAAATGTGTTTGAAGGGAAATGAAATGACTCATGATCACATTTATGCACATTTATTTGTTCTTTATTTAAGGCTATGTTTTGGACCTTTTTTTAATTATCACAGGTTTTATCTTTAATTCAGTAAAGCTCTTAAGCACATGACTAAGTCCTCTTGACTGAAATGGCACTTAAACACATGTATAAGTCAGGAGGCCCTTTTGTATTTTAAGACAGAACAGCTAAATACAGTATAGTACAGAGGTCTGTTCTGTACTCTCTGCTAATCTCAACATAGGATAGTTGGGAACACTCTTATGTGCCCAGAACCTTTTGTTTCCTCCTTTAAATCTACCCTTAAAATCCATTTCTTACTTAATTCCTTCGTACACAGGTCCTGTTGCTGATTAAGTTCCTGAGCTTTCCTGCACTTAAATAATTGTCTCTGCTTGATATTTTGCAACAGTACAAAAAGTAAAAAAAAGTGTTATGATTACTAAGGAATGGGATATAAAACAGTATAATGCTCTTAAACAGATATATCACCATCAAGAATAGAGTATTCAGGTCTGGTCATCCTGTCACAAAGGCTACACTGGCAATTTAAGTCGACTTAAAGAGTCTTAAGTCGACTTAAATTAAGCCACATCCACACTAGGCTTTCATTAAGTCGACTTAAGAAATTCCTTAAATCGACTTAATGAAAGCTTAAGTCAACTTAGTTACTACCACTCCAAAGGTGACTACATCTCCTCGCTACATGGATATGTACATGGAACTTGCACCATGTAAAAGATTCCAGACATGCAGCAAACTTTAGGATGGAAATAGGCACAGATTAATTTGAATAGGAATGCTGTACAGAACCACTTCTTAAATGCAAAAGTAGCACAAATATAATCCATGCACACTAAATTAAAAGCACTCAATAGGTTCAATATGTTTTTTTGTTTGTTTGTTTTTAAGTATTTCCAAGATCTTTTCACCTATTCTATTCAGTTTCTTATACAATGGTCACTGTGTAATATCTGCATACCCGCTACTGAAGCATGAGATGTATGAATAGGATTTTAAAAGAAAACTTAAAACAAAGGAGGAATGAATGGTCTTGTGTGAGGACACCATAATGAGACTCAGGGCACCTTGGTTCATTTCATGACTTTGTCAAAGACTTCCTGTCTTTCAGTTAGATAACATATAGTATAATTCTTCCACCTTCTGTCTCTTATTTCTTTATTGTATAGGCCCATCACGATAGAGACTATGTTGTATTAAATGATTGTGCAGCACCTGGGATGATGGGACGTATTCTTGCTTGAGACTTTTAGGCTCTACATTATACCAGTAAATAATAATGTGCATGAAAAATATAGCAGTGCACATTTGAAGTAGAAATTACAAGGAAATATAAAATTATTGTATATAAATGAGCAGCTGAAGAGAATATAAACCAACTCAGTAGTAGCTATCCTGATTCTCTGGGGTCTTTAGCGTAGAGAAAGAGATTGAGAAATGGCCTACTGATACAGGCTATATCACAGACTTTACTGCATAAGGAGGAATTATTGCATAATTCACATTAACTCATTTTACCTGTCAATGTGATATTCTTCATTATATGTCCATGACACATACCTTTTGAGTTTCTTGAACTCACATATATATATATAATATGAATGCACACAGAATTTGAGAAGAAGTTTCTAGTTGAATGAAGTCAAGAGATATTTGCTTTCTCGGTCTTAATGATGAGCTGTCAGTGTGCTGGGGTTACAGCAAACATTCTGGATTCACTGCCTGCTGTAGCTGAATATGTGAAACATGCCAGCAAGTTTGCAGTGGCACTAGATCTTCAGTCTGGAGGGTTGTTAAATAATTTAAATGTGACAGGGTTTAGCTTGAGTTGCTGCTTGAGCCAAGATGCAGGTGCAGTAGCAGCATCCCAAAAGATGGATAAGACAAACTTTTGCTTCCCTTATAGCCTAAATGATCTAAAAGACAGATAGAATTATTTTAAAAGAGAGAAATCAGAGCAGAATGACACTGTTTCTTTGATGTACTGTTGGTAGTCAGCTAGTTTGAGGACAGTTTCAAAAGTGGTTTAATGTTAATGATCTTTCTAAATTTTCCTAGATGTCCAGAATCCTGTATTTACATTTATTTCTTTTGCTGGCCAATGCCAAATAAAATCTCTTTCAAAAGGAGACAGTTTATAGTGGACTTTTTTCTCATTTGTGGGCTCAGAATAGTGAAATTTCCAGGTATACCTGAGAGTTGGTGTGGGTTTTTTCATTTTCTTTTTTAAAAATTATTCAGTATTTATCACTGGACATTATAAATTAATGAGTTTATTAATTTGGCTGCATTGCTTCAGGCTATATTCTTCTCAAACTGATAAAGAGGCTTCTATTGCTCATTATAGAAAGCTCAAGTTATGTATCAGGACACCAGCCTGGCAGCTCAGAGAGCTTGAGACTTTCCACAACACAATAAGTTCTGCATAAGGATTTGAACTTACAGTTCTTATTTGAGGCAAACTAAAAGTCATACTGACAAGTTCTGAATAAAGAGTACTTCCAAATAATACTCCGATCCTGAAAACATCTATACAAGGAATCAATTAAGAGAATAAGGTGCTAAGTGATAGTCAGCATGCATTTATCAAGAATAAATGATGTCAAACCAACCTGATAGCTTTCTATGATGAGGTAACAAGCCTTGTGGATAGAGAGGAAGCGGAAGATGTGGTACATTTAGACTTCAGTAAGGCTTTTGATACAGTCTCGCGTCACCTTCTCATTAACAAACTAAGGAAGTACAACCTGGATGGAGCTACTATAAGATGGGTGCAAAATTGGTTGGATAACCAATCCCAGAGAGTAGTTATCAATGGTTCACAGTCATGCTGGAAGGGCATAACAAGTGGGGTATTGCAGAGTGGTTCTGCATCCAGTTCTGTTAAATATTTTCATCAATAATTTTGATGATGGCATAAAGAGTACACTTATAAAGTTTTCTGATGATACCAAGCTGGGAGGGGTTGCAAGTGCTTTGGAGGATAGCATCAAAATGATTTGGACAACTGGTAAAATGGTCTGAGGTAAATAGAATGAAATTTAATAAAGATAAGTGCAAAGTACTCCACTTAAGAAAGAACAATCCATTGCACACATACAAAGTGGGCTATGACTGCCTAGGAAGGAGTATTGTGGAAAGGGATCTGGTTTCATATTGGACCACAAGCTAAATATGAGTCAACAGTGTAACACGGTTGCAAAAAAAAAAAGCAAACACCATTCTGGGATGTCTGAACAGGAGTATTGTAAGTAAGACATGAGAAGTAATTCTTCCGCTCTACTCCACACTGACTAGGCCTCAGCTGGAGTACTGTGTCCAGTTCTGGGCACCCCATTTCAGGAAAGATGTGGAAAAATTGGAGAAAGTCCAGAGAAGAGCAACAAGGATGATTAAAGGTCTGGAACACTTGACTTATGAGGGAAGATTGAAAGAACTGGGTTTGTTTAGTCTGGAAAAGAGGAGACTGAGGGGGAACGTGATAACAGTTTTCAAGTACCTAAAAGCTTGGCACAAGGAGGAGGGAGAAAAAATGTTCTCCTTAACCGTCGATGATAGGACAAGGAGCAATGGGATTAAATTACAGCAAGGAAGGTTTAGGTTGGACATTAGGAAAAAATTCCTAGCTGTCAGGGTGATTAACCACTGGAATAAGTTGCCCAAGCAGTTTGTGGAATCTCCATCACTGGAAGTTTTTAAGAGCAGTTTAGACAAACACCCATCAGGAACGGCTTAAGAGGGTACTTAATCAGGGCCGTCCCTTGGGGGGAGTGGAGCACAGGGCCAATCGGCCTAGGAGGGGCCCCACCCCTCCCCCCATACTGGAGAGGAGCACGGTGGGCCGGGACACCAGTCGCTCCCCAGGGACTGGGAGCCAGCCCTGGGCAGTAACCTGAGGCCACCCATTGGTGGGTAGTCAGCCCTGGCCGGGAACCCGAGGCCGCCCGGCCCACCAGTGGGGAGACGGCCCAGCACCGGCCCCCACCAGGAACCCAAGGCTGCCCGGTGAGGAGCTAGCTCCCTGGGGGGGGGGCCGGCCCAGAGGCCGGGCTCTGCCCTCCCATCCTGCCTTGCCTTCAGCAGGAAGCTAAAGGTAGTGGGGCCGGGGAGTGATGAGCAGGTGGCACAGTGTGGGGGGGACAGGGGGCCCTCAAAACTGTGGGGCTCAGGGTGATCGCTCGCTTGCCTGCCCTGTACTTAGTCCTGACATGAGTTCAGGGGACTGGATTCAATGACCTTTCATGGTTCCTTCCAGTTTCTATGATTCTATGGTGCTATATACACATTAGTTAATTTCATACCAGAAAAATGCATGGATCTGCTCACATGTGTAAGCACTGGCATGATCAGAACCTACATACCATTCAGCACTGAAAGTCAATTAAAGTTCAGATCTGTTTGGAAAAATGCAAAATTCCTACAGCACAACATTCTGCTGCAGCCCCCTTCAGGATTCTAGCAGCCATCACAGCCTTCTGCAATAGCTGGATACTGAAAACTAGAGAGCTTTCATATCCTGGCATGATATGAACTCTGGGGTCCTAAAGAAATTGTCACGTTTACAGCTTTTCTCTGAATTTTGCTGCACACTTCGATGAAAGTGCTGCATGCCACACTTATATCTGAAGTAGACTCCTCAAAGGTTGGAGAAAAAAAGTGGTTGACTTGCAGATGGGAAGCTTTGCCCTACACCCAGTTTCTTGCCCTAGTTTGTTACTATTTTCTCAGCTGAAAAAAACTTTTTGCTAGAAATGTTGTGAGATAAATAATAAAATACAAGGCAACTACCAATCCGTAACTGGGAAACTATTCCACATCCTAATATATGTCCTATTGACTGATAGTTATATGGCCTCATTGCAACCATATATCAACATTTCACAAGCCCTCTGTAACTCAGGGAAGTACTACTAGCCCATTTTCGACTTTGAATCAACCTTGTTAAGTCAACTTAGCACGTCTGCGCTGTATATTTAGGTTGAAGTCAACCTACAGCGTCTACACTAGATGCTTAAGTCGACTGGCAGGGGCTAGGTCGACCTAGGAGTGGTGCATTGTGGGAAGTGTGGTATGAGGCACCCGAGTGGTGCCTCCCCCTCCGCCCCGGCCATTCCTTTAAAACAGAAAGTGAGCTCAGTACCTTCCCCATTGTGCCTGGCAACATGGAGGCTGAGCAGGTCATGGACCGGGCTCTTCTCCAGCGATTTATCAGGCAGCTGCACGACACGTGCCAGCTATTGGTAAGGCTTCTTGTGCTGTGGAACAGGCTTTGCTGGCAACCCGCCAGCACGGAGGCAGACGACAGCCTGCTCCCCACCTTGCTGCCTCAGCAAGCTGCCGCGCTCACTGAAGTGCACTCCATGCCTTGTCGCCTCTGGGCATGTGCATCCAGCAGTGACTGGTGGGAGCAGACCATCCTCATCACCTGAGATGACGACCAGTGGCTGCAGAACCTCAGGATGAGCAAGCAGATCTTCCTCGAGCTCGTCCGCGAGCTCACCCCGTTTCGGCAGTGCATGGACACCCAACTCGGACCTGCCCTGTCTGTAGACAAGCAAGTGGCTGCTTCCTTATGGAAGCTGGCAACCCTGGACTCCTACCGCTCCGTGGTCCAGCAGTTCAAGCATCAGAAAGGCCACCATGGGGACTGCCCTCATGCAGGTGTGCAGGGCAATAAAGCGGGTCCTGCTAGCCCGCCTCGTCACCTCAGGCAACCTGCACAACCTCCTTGATGACCTCGCCGGACTCGGCTTTCCCAACTGTGGGAGCATTGTGGATGCCACCCACATCCCCATCCGAGCCCCGGAACACTGCGCCAGGGACAATGTCAACCTCAAGGGATACTACTCCGTGGTCCTGCAGGCCCTTGTGGACCATGCGGGATCTTCCAGAACATCTATGTAGGCTGGCCAGGGAAGGCGCACAATGCACGGATCCTGCGCAACTCCGCCCTGTACAGGCACATGCAGGTGGGCAGCTTCTTCTCCGACCACACCATCCCCATCAGGGATGTGCAGGTGCCAGTCCTGATCCTCAGGGATGCCACCTACCCCTTGCTCCCTTGACTTATGAAGCCATACACGGGCCTCATGGATAACAGCAGGGACCTCTTCAATCAGAGGCTCAACTGGTGCCACAGCATTACTGAGAGAGCCTTTGGGTGCCTGAAGACCCACTGGAGGGCCCTTCTGCCCCACCTGCAGCTCGGCGAGAGGGAAAGGGTCCCCCGCATCTGGGAGGCTAAGGCCGAGTGGCTCGCCGTGCAGTATGAGCAGCCCGACAACACCCTGCCACAGACTTAGCGAGTCCAGCAGCAAGCACAGCTGATCAGGGCCCTGAGGGCCCACTTTCTCAACGAGGAGCACTGATTCTTATCCCTCTTTTACTGATGAGGAAACTGAGGCAGATATTGTGTGACTTGAATAATTTATTATTTCATTACAGTAGCACCTAGGGGCCCTACTCAGCATCCCATTTTGCTAGCATCTCACTGTGCTACATCCCATTGTCCTAGCATGCCATTGTGCTTGGTGTTGTACAACACAGAAGAGAAAGATGGTCTATGCCCCACAGCATTTACAATCCAAGGAGTGCCACAGAGGGAGTTGGCATCAGAGTTTGGATTAAAATTCAAGAGCCCTATGTTCTCAGTCTGTTTTGTTCCTAGTGTAGCTACTACCAGAGGCAATGATCAGAGTTCATACCAGCAGCTCAGTACAGCTGCTGACTCAGCTGAAAGTAACTGACTGGAGGGAAGTTGCAATGAGTCTTGCAGCAGTCTACGTAGTCTTGCTGTCCACAGCGACAAACTGAGGTAGTGTTGCCCTGAAAATGGAGGGGCCTGTGGTCATGGTTCTCACAGAGTCCAAAAAGGCAGCTCTTGGTTGTTGGTAACAGAGGAGAGTGGCAGAGCACAAGAGAACTGAGCAATGGTGGAGAGTGGAAATGGCTTGGAATGAACTGTGACCATTAAAAAAATAACCAGAATTAAACAACAGAATCCTGTGGCACTTTTAAAGACTAACAGATTTATTTATTGCATGAGCTTTCGTGGGAGAAAATCCCACTTCGTTGGACAAAGTGGGATTTTCTCCCACGAAAGCTCATGCGATAAATAAATTTTAGTCTTTTAAAAGTGCCACAGGATTCTGTTCTTTTTCTGCAATAGGCTAACATGGCTACCCCTTCAGAATTAAATGATAGATAACCCTTCATCCCCAGCGAGCCACTTATATGGCTTGATTTTAATGCCAGGAAGGTTTCTTTAACCCTTGCCTCACCAGTGCGGGGCCGATACTCCCCATCACAGCCTCATTGACAGGGCTGCTCCTTCTAGAACTTAGCCTCCCTGGTTTAATCATCACCTGGGATATAGTCATCACAAATGTCCTATGGAAGTACAACATATGTTCTGAACAGCAGTGCCTATACTGGCTAGCATACACCCTTAGGCTATGTGTATACTTGGAAATTTAAGTCGACTTTAACTAAGTTAAGTCGACTTAGTGTGTCTACACTTAAAATTAAAGTCAACTTAAAGGGGAACTTACAAAGTCGACCTAGAGCGTCCACACTGGATGCTCTAGGTCGACTTTGTGGGGCTAGGGGGACCTTGGGCAGGTCCACAGTGGCAAGGGGGCACCCCTTGTGTACAATGGGGCAAAGAGGGACACGAACCCTGGCAGGGCATGTGGGTAGGGTGTGATGCTGTCTGGATTTAGGGAAGCATTTACGATATTATTTTCTATTCATATATCATAAATGCTATGATCCATAGGAACTATGTCATGTTTGGTATCAATAGAAAGGTAGTAATTTGCTGGGAATGATTATATTGTTTATGTCTAGGAATTGTATTTGGATTAGAAGTTAGTTTAGTTAGGAATTTGGTGTTATATCTATACTTTAACTTGTAAAACCATTGTCTCCTTAATGTTAAGGAATCTGCCAAGTGATATGGGACCACGGAGTAACCTGATGAGCTATTAAGGACAAGCTGCTTAAGTCGACTTAAGGAAACTAGTGTAGACGCAGGGTAAATTAAGTCGACTTAAGCAAGCTTAAGTCGACTTAATTTACCAGTGTAGACGCAGCCTTAGAATCCTACATTTCACATTCCACTGAAATTTGCTACACCACAGTAGTCACTCCAGCAAGCTCCATTAGAGGTACTACATTAAATAGAATGCTTCTACTAAATAATGGTCTTTGGCTACAAAATAAATGCTGAGACAGAGTGGTAAAACCCTGTTTCCAAACCTCTCCTCCACTAGCCATGTGCTATGCAGCAGTGGGGAAAAAAATCTGCAGAAGTTGTGAAAAGCTTCAGATAGGCCCATCCTGCCCAAACGTAGGTCTTTCTTTGAACCCCCTTTCTAAGTGTAAAACAACACTATCACACTGGGAAGTAGTGAGGAGGTTTCCTGTGATTCTGATTGTTGTCCACAGGTGGATAAGATTTCAAGTTGTGCTGTCCAAGAAGAAAACATGATTGTCCCATTTCTCAGGCTGTTCTCTCAAATAAATGAAAATGAAGCATTGTTGCTGCTGTGGTCGTTTACAGGCATTTCTCTGAATTCTGTGTAGACTATTTTGGGCTTTGTGGCATGGTTTCTCATCTCTTGCTCCCTTATTTATAGCACGTCTGGCTCCTGTTTGGTCTTGTATGTGTTGTTCTTTCCTTGCTTCAATATAAATAAAATGCCAAAGCTATCAGCGGTCGGAGACTGTCTCAGGACTGACACTATGTAACATTTGATTTTAAACACCTATAAAAAAGCCAAAGACTTATGGATAATGTCCATTTGGCTTGGACTTAGATGTGCTTATACAGAATGCCACTAATCTATGTCTCTGTTGGTTGTTGCTTACCCATTCTCTATTCTTGTGTAGTTCTGACTATTTATGAATATTTTGTCTACTGCTTTGAAGGCAGACCAAGGACAATAGTACACTAGGGCTGGAAAGCATTGGCACTAGAGTTATTCATTTATCTGCATCTGGAATTTTCTGGGTGTATGTCTGTATGAATTATGTTATGCCATAACTTTATCAGGTAGCTGGTATTACGGCCATCTTTGCAGATGGCTAAAAATGAAGCACATAGTGAAGCCTCTAATCCACCTGATTTACAAAGATGCCAAGTACTCACAGCTCCTGATCACCTGGTGTTGAAGGTGCTTAGATCTTCTACACAGTTGTAGGGGCGGGGAGGGGTTAAAAACCCAGGAAGGAAGGGAATAACCAATAGGAGCAGGCAGTTACAGGGCCAATCAGAGCCTGGTATATCAGAGAGCTGCAGCCCCTACTCTAGGCAGTCTTTTTCTGGCCTGTGCTGGGGCAGGTTGTGTTGTTGATTTGGCTGTGGATAGCTCACTGCGATACTGCCAGAGTTTGGCTGGAACACAGACACACTGGCCCAAGGGTGAAAGGTATGTGGGGAAGTGTGAATGTGGCCCAGGGTACCTGATGAACTGTGTGCTGAACTGGAGAAGGGGTTGAGGTGGTGCTTAGTTGGGGTGTATGGGGTCCTTGGAGTGGGACCTGGAGAAGTGGGTGGGTCTAGGTCCTTCCTGCCTCCCCCAGGCAGTCAGTAGGTGATGAAAGGACTGGTGATTTAGGCAACATGGTCTGGCCTGCACTAAACTTAACCCCAAAGTGGGAGGTAGGGGAGTGAACTGGAGAGGACTCGGCCATAAGGCTGCCTAAGGATAGAGGGAAACTGAGAGAGATGGAGCATGGGCCACTGCATGGGGGAGTTGCTTGAGTTATTCCCCAGTACTATCACCAGTAGGTGCCTGTCTGGTGAGTTATGTGCTGCCAACCATCTGCAAAATCCATTTCTTTCATCACTTGCCCACCACTGCACACAGTGTCAGAGGCCAATCCAGGAACAGAATGTGGGAGCCATGGCATTTGAGATCAGATTTACAGACTGAAAAGAGCTTAGGATCAGTTTTTCAAGTGCTCAGAACCTACAGTTGAAGCCAACTCTTCTAAGTCAGCTCGGCTCCCATTGTAAATGCATATGCTCAGATTTTCAACAGAGCTCCACATTCAGCACACTGATGTATTTTGAAAACCTGCCTATTTATTTTGGTGCCTAAATGGGAGCTGAGCTTGGGCCTTTACTCAGGCTGAAGGTAAGCGGGAGGACTCCTGGCTCCACAGGAAATACCTACCTATAATGCAGCACTCAACCTTTACAAAGTGCTTCAAAGATATTAGTTAATCTTCACAACAATTCTGTGAGGTAGAGACTAGTTTTATTCCCACTTTACAGGGAGGGAGATTAAGTAGTTTAAGGCTAGGTAGCAATTCCGTGCCAAAGCCAGCATTAGAACTAAGGCAGATCTGCCTTCTAGCCCAGTGCTCAAATCAGCACATTGACTCATTTTGGGGAGGAAGGCCTTTAGCCTTCCATTTGCAAGTTCTTAAATTGTGCAGCTGTGGTGACCCATTTCCTCACCAAGAATTTTTAGAAGGCCTTCTTATGGCCAGTTCCTCAATCCCCTGGGGAAGGAAAGTTGAGCTGGTCTGCCAAATTGTGCTTTATTCTATCTATGCAAGCCCAGGCTCTAAGGCATTGCATGGGGATAGCAAAACAGAACTGGGATCATGGTTTCATCTCGTGCTTCTCTTGCCTTTGTGCATTATTGTTTGTTTGTTTCTGAGATGCAATTACTTTGAAATGTGTTGGAAGGAAGGTGGTGATTTCCAAACTGAAACTAGCGAAAGCAAAATAAATGAAGACTTGAGTCAAAAGAGTTGTGCCATGTAGCAGCAAGGGGAAGAAGGATTTGGCTTTTAAAAAAGCTGTGGGCTGAGAGAGTTGATGGAACGTAAAACAGACCTTTTAGCTGTCTGAGGTTTTTCTAATGAAAAAAAGACAGTGCTGCAAAGAGTTGATTTTGGACATAAATCTTTCTGAAAAGGGCTTAGATTGCAGGTAAAACAATCTTCCAGTGCCTCAGGTTTTGAGGGCATGCTGTAGGTGACCTCTAGATCCTTAGTCAGCATCCAACCACGCTCCAGGAAAATAAAACCTGGCACCTGCGACTAGGCTAGTTCTTCATGTAATGTGTCCTAGATGGTATTGCTGACCTCTTAGTGTTTTCCTTGAATGGCCATACGCATGGCTAGTACAGAGGCCAAGGGCTCGCTATACCCAAATCATCTTGCTTATGAATCTGACCCTGGATCTGACTGTAGGCTCAGCATGTTAAGGGTGGCTTGCTTCCTTTTTTTTCCTTTAAGGATCATATTTTAAGAGATTCTGCCATCATCTGCTGACCAGAATAAAAGCTTCTCCAGCCAAATCTATGGTCAGCTGTGCAATTCTTAGGGGAATAAGCAGAAAGACTTTTGCTTAGAGAGCCACTGATGTCAATGAGTTGCAAGTACTCAGCATCTTGGGCTTTATGCAGTGTTACGTTGTGCAGTCCATGAAGGAAATGTGAGACAAGATTTTTTTTCTCTACTTTCTTGGTAATGAAAACAACTTAGTAAAGAAGCCCTTCTGACAAATGTGAAGGAGAAAAACACATGTAGTGCCTAAAGGGGTTATCATCAGAAATTCAAATAAACATGTTGACTGGAGAGCCCTTGAAATAGTGCTTCATGGCCAAGCAGGAAAAAGGCAAAATGTTTTAGTAACCTATGATGTGAAAGGACTACTGAGACCACCATGACCTTCATATAGGCTGAATACCCCTACCTTGCATTGCATCCATTGGAAGTTGTGTGAGGACTGCCTTTCAGTCTAAGGTACTTATGGCTATATCTACAGTAGAAAAAGTTAGCTCAAACTTTGTTAAGGCGACTTAAAGTCGACCTTATTAGGTCAACTTAACAAAGTGGTTACCATGAACGTGGACTTAGTAAGTCGACCTAACTGCCCTTAAGTCGATTTAGTAAAGTCAATTTAAGGGTTAATCCATATCCACACTGTGCTTAAATCGACCTAAGTAGTCGACTTAAGGGGTAGGTCGACCTAACCGTCGGTTCTTACTAAGTCGACTTAAGTTTCATTAAGTTGATCTAAGGAATTTAAGTAGCCTAGGATATTGCAAGGATTAAAGATTGTGCGGAGCTCAGGTAACACAGGCCATATTGGGTATGTCTATACTGGCAATTTAGGTCGATTTAAGTAGCCTTAAGTCGACCTAAATTACTCCCCATCCACACTGGGTTTTTCATTAAGTTGATTTAAAGAATTCCTTAAGTCAACTTAATGAAAGCCCAATGTGGACGGGGAGTAATTTAGGTTGACTTAAAGCTACTTAAATCGACCTAAATTGCCAGTATAGACATACCCGATATGGCCTGTGTTACCTGAGCTCCGCACAATCTTTAATCCTTGCAATATCCTAGTCAGATAGGATAAAAGCACTTTCCTCCTCTTATAGCCACAGACCTGAAGTGCAAAGAGAAAGTGACTCATCCAAGGTCAGAGAGGAAAGCAGAGAACTTGATCTCAGCTCCCAAGCTAGTGTCCTAACCATTGGACATGGACAATGCTTCCTCCCTTTTCAGCACTCCTGAGCATCAGCCTTTGTTTCCTAGCACCTTCCAAAGGACTCTGCCACACACATAATTCAAATTAATACTCTCTGTTGCCAAAATTTGCATAACATTTTCCTCCTCAGTTGATAACAAATAACCCAGTTCCTCGATTGCACTGTCCCTCCTCTTCCATGTTTCTTTAAAAAGCGGATGACACCTAATGGAAAATGTTGAAAATAAGCCTACTAGGAAAAATTAATTTCCCTATCATATTTTCTCTTCTTTTCTTTGCTCTACAGGGCATTTGAATCCAGAAGTGAATAAATCTTTTATCTGTTTTATGTCTTCACTCCTACAGTTCCCAGAGGATTGCTGATGTTTGCGAAGAGAGATTGGGGGAGGAAGGGTCTTGAATTTGGAACTGCTCTCGCAAGGAGGCATAAACATAGCCTGCAGGGATGGAGGGAACTGCTCTTAATTCTAGGAAGGTTTGGATCATGAGCAGCTTTCCATCCCCTTCCCCCACAATTCATGGCTTTGTCCGCATGACTGGAGTGAGCCACTTACTGTTAATTTTCCAACAAAATCAGATTACCTTTGATTTCAAGAGGAGCTAATTCGATTTATTTCAGTGGGATTAAGTCATTGTTTTTCACTTAATTGGTGTTCTCTGAGCCATTGCAAAGTCATGGTTGGAGGGAGGGAGAAAGCAGCATTCTTTCCTAAAGCATATCTTTGCTTGGTCAATTTGCCCTGGTATTTATCCTCACCACTGATTTTGAGACTTTTCAGTCAATCACAACAAGGCAGACTAGAATGCCCAGAATATTTATATAAACTTTCTAACCCCAATAGGGAACAGAGTGAACTTGTTAAAAAATTAGGTATTTTTTATTAGATAGTTCCAGTTTCTCAGATGGCTGTTGAGGTGATATCTGGTGCATATTTTATTCATTCTCCCATCTCTCTAAAGGTTTTCCTTTTTCCAATCTTCACTACATTTTTTTCTTAAACTGTACAGGAAACCAGAGTAGAGGAAGTGGTTCTCTCTATTTTGGCCATTCCCCAGCCCCATCAGCTCCCCTTTATTTTATATTGAAGGGTATTAGAGCTGATATCCCCTCCCATTTTTCCTTAGACTGATCATTACCAGGTCTGAAGAAGAGCTCTTTGTAAGCTTGAAAGTTTCTCTCTAGCTGAATTTGGTCCAATAAAATGTATCATCTCACCAATCTTGTCTCTTTGTTAACAACTAATTCATTGTTGCTAGCTATCTTCAGTTCCCCCTCCACAGTCCTAGATAAGAGCTCCACGGTAGTACTAGAGTTCCCATCCATTGACCACTCAACAGAAGATCTGTCTTATAGCTGTAAGAAATAACCTTGGGATAATACAGGTGACAATCAAAAGTGTAACTGGGATCAAAAAAGAACTAAGTGCATGGAGGATAGTTCCATCAATGACTATTAGCCAAGATTGCTAAGCCACTGACTGGCAGATGCTGGGACTGGACAACAGAGGATGGATCACTCAATAATTGTTGTGTTCTGTTCATACCCTCTGAAGCATATGGCACTGGCCAATGTCAGACAGGATACTGGGCTAGATGGACTGTTGGTCTGATCCAGTGTGTCCATTCTTATATTCTTAGTACCCTGAATAGATACAAATTTCTTCCCCAGAAGTGCCTTGGAATTCTTTGTAGCTGAAGTGCAGGGGGATAGCTTTGGAAAGCTTTGCTCACATATCATTTTGCCAGAAATACTCTCTGTAAACAGTGACCAAAGTCACAGCTGACAGATGCAGGTGCAGATCAGTGTGAGATCAATAGAATTTCACATGCTTATGCCAGCAGCAATTTTTTCTAGTGACTTTAAGTCTTTTGAGACAATCAGTGTTTGGCAGCTGGTCACTGATGGATTTAGAGGCTTTAGATATGGAGAAGGGTGATTAACCCACAGAGATTATTTGGGCTGCTTTGATGCCTCAAACATGGATTGTTCAGTCTTGATGGGCAGGAAGCTATTCCTCAGTGGGTAGGAAGGAGCAGACAGATAAAATGCTAAGGATGATCCTGGAAGGCTACTCCTCAAGGTCCCCACAATCCCAAAGCTTTACTCTCAAGGACCTACCATGGGATGTTGGTATGCAAGAGCTGGCAGGTTCTTGTGTACTGGCCTGGGGCTTGTGTTTGTGGATAGGACTTTCTTCCTCAACTGAACAGCTAACCCATTCCAAATAGTGTGATAGTTTGTATTTGGTTTCAGAGAGCTTGGGAGGTCCCTAGCATGGCTAATTGGGTGCAATGCCTAATTCCTGTATACCATGGGTAAAATAAAACATTGGTTGAAAGAACTGTAAAATTAGCCCTAGCCACAGCTGGGGGATGTGTTTGAGAGAAAAGGACAATGCAGTGTAATGGACAATCTAGGTGGAAAGGGAAGGGTCAGCCTGGTGTCCCTATTTCTAACCAAAGCCACATTCCTGAAGTGGGAACCAGTGGAATGGGGATGTTGGGGATTTCTGATTTAACAGAGGCACTCTCTGCCTCACAAGACTTCCTTTGGTTTACTTGTCACAGACTGGTCAACCTGAAGACAAAGCAGTGCGCCAGAATACCTCTTCCTTCATATGGGAGAGTGGGTGAGGCTAGCAGGAAACAAAATGATGGGAGAACTTCATCACAAAGCAGTTACTCAGACTTCAGTGAGGGTGTTTGTGGTGGTGGTGGGGAGATAAAGGACATTGGTATTCTGTTAGGTACAAACTTTGGCTATGTTACATCATGAGCTGGTCAAATAATGGAGAAAGTTATTCACAAATAATTTAATAGGACAAATAAATGCTCACCATTGTTTTATTTCCCACTAGATAAATTCCCTCCTCTAGCACTGGCTGCCTGTACATGCCTCCTTGTGTCTGTGCATCATGTTACTGGAGGAGTTAATCTGTATAGCCTCTATCTAAAGTCATAATCTTTTATTTATAATTTCACAATTACTTTTCATGGTAACAGTGGATTATGACACTAAGTATCAGAAGCAGGGGAAACTTAAAGGAACATAACATCTGTGCCTTTAATGATAAAGAACCAGGGACGTGAAATACAGATAACAGGGTACACAAGCAGACTTGTTTGTAATTAGAATGTTTATTTCTTTTCAAACTTTCTATGAGTGTCAGCAGTCTTATTTTCTAATAGGGTTTTCTGGGATCCACCCTTCTGTCGCTCTCCAGTTCTCATCGACCCTAACTTCCTGCTGTAACGTTTCCCTGTGGTTTTATCCATCTCCACTAACGTGGAGAATAAGGGATGAGAACAAAGTGTTATTCAAACCAGCAAAGCAAGTTTTCAGCTACCCTTAAAATGGAATTTTTCTCTTTAAGGGATTTAAGTAGCTATGAAAGAATGAAGAAACCAGGAGAAGGCAAGGTCTGAAGAAATACTGGCTCCATTGTGATTAATGACAAAACTTCCATGGGCAAATTTTCTTCCTTTGAAACTAAAACCTACAGAGCATGACAGATACTATGAAAACTTCCTATGCTGCCTTATGCATAGATCTTTACTCTGATCTGGAGGTACAGATAGAGGTAAGGTAAGCTAGTTCAGTTACCTATTCAGTCAGGTCTGGTTGTCAGGTTAGTCATCCTGACTGCCAACTTCCAGCAACTGCCATATCACTGCACAGCTGCCCCCAGCTTTTTGGGGTGGGCTCTTCTGTTTAGGGGTACAACAAAAACATTTTCCACCCTGGGTGCCAAAACAATGAAGGCTGCTCTTGCATTCACTCCTTGACCTCTCTGCTAGAAGAGCTAACAAGGCTGTCTGTGAACGCTAAGAATGGTAGCGAAGGTGGTATTTGAATAAGACGTCCTGATTCATTTTGCCAGCCCATCACAATATCATTTAGTAATTTTTTTTCCTCAGAACCAACTTGGTGCAGCTGTAGGGTAAGGCTACCGATCCAGTAAAAATCCCCTGAGCAATCTAGTCCCTGAGTCAGTGCCAGAAAGGGCAAGGGGAGAAAACCCAACGACTATGAATGGATGTATACTGAAGAGGAACAGAATTGATCAATATGATTTTACTATTTTAGTTGTCCATGATGTAATTATAAGTCCTTAACCTCCTATTAAAGGGGCCACCTGTTCTATAGCTATCCCTGCTGGATAAGAGTGGCTGTGACACCCTACCTTTCCCCTTCTGTTGGACATCTTAAAAATGCCACAAGATCCATATAGTCAAATCAGTTCCCTTCTGGTGTCCAATGTTAAGTTCTGAATGAAGTCTTTTAAAATAGATCTCAAACCCTACAGTCCTGACCACAGGTTCAAATTGAGCCCAGCCCCTGTTCCCTATGGGTCTGTCTTCCGGTAGTTCTTACCTGTGATTTGGCCTTCTCTACAGGTCTCCTTCCCCTCTGGTACTCTTGCCCTGTTGACACATGACCTTGCAGGAGCATCTTTACCCTCCGCAACATCTGCAAGCTTCTGTTCAGCATCTCCCCAGGAGTTTAGAGGGGTTGCGCAGGCCTCTTCTCAGGGCTGGGTTCAGCTACTTCCTTCAGGAGCCTTTTCAGCAGTTTAACAGCTCTGTAGCTCTGTCCTTTTCATATGATCCAGGTGCCTTCCCCTAAGCCCAATTGGGTAGCAGGTAATAAGAGGTGAACTTGGAATCACTGTGAGGTGCCTTTTCCATTTCCATTTGGTACCCAAAATAGTAGAATTTTTTTAATGTAAGTGTTTGTAAAATATCTGTTCCACTTTCTTTGTTCTGATACATTTTGTGTTTATCAGCCTCTCACTTACATTCATGAACACACGCTCACATGAGTACTCCCACTGAAGTTTTTAGGACTACAGGGGTCAATAAGACTCACAGAATAGCCCTTTAGAAAACTGGAGGTAGAGCATCACAGTTTAGTCTGTAAGTGACCAAATCTATCACCAGTTTCTCTATGAATTTCACATGGGCCAGAGGAAGACTCTGAACCATTATGATGAGGTGATGCCAGGAAGAACTAGCAGCCAAGAATGCAGAGCAGTATACTGTGGAGAATGACTCTGCATTGGTTCTGTTGGGTTCAAGGACATGAATAGGAACGAACCCACCCACAGCTAAAGTCCCCTTCCTGAGCCAAAGAGGAGGAACTACTGAGATCAAGACTCATAGGCAATGTCTACACTGGCAATTTAAGTCAACTTAAGGAGGCTTAAGTCGACTTAAATTAAGCCACGTCCACACTAGGCTTTCATTAAGTCGACTTAAGAAATTCCTTAAGTCGACTTAATGAAAGCTTAAGTCGACTTTGTTACTACCACTCATTAAGTCGACTTAAGCCTTAAGTCAACTCCTTCAGTCGACTTAAGGACGGTGTGGATGTGGAGTAACCCTTAAGTTGACTTTATTACGTCGACTTATCAAAGTCGACTTAACTTTTCTAGTGTAGACATAGCCAAGGACTCTAAGGTCAGAAGGGACCAATATGATAAACTAGTCAGACCTCCCGCACAATGCAGGCCACAAAACTTCACCCACCCACTCCTGTAATGTACCTCTAACCTATGACTGATTTATTAAAGTCCTCAGATCATGATTTAAAGGCTTTAAAATATAGAGAATCAACCAGCAAGTGAGCCATGCCCAACTCAACTGAATTCAGGGGACAACAAATAAAGAAAAAGAAATGGTCACAGGGTAAGACAAGGTAATGAAACAGGTCTTTTCTACCTCTGACTCATTTTTTTTCACTGACTCCATTGACTCATTGTAGAATCTTTGGTGAAACTGCATTCCATTATTCTCCTTTATTTTGTAAAAGCAGAACTTCGCTATATATATATATTTTAAAAACTGCTATGTCCAAGTTGTTTTGTCTGCTGGATTGATAAAAAACGTTAAATAAACCAACACAAATGTAACATATGTTTTAAAAAGAAGATGACAGCTAAGTATAAGATGGAGCAAGAACGGGAATCATCTTGCAGTGTAACCTGCTGTAGACTAAAACATAACATTCAATTCATTTTCATACAGCATCTTTTATACAAAGCTTCTCAAAACACAGATACAGCAAGAGATGAAATGACAAGGTAACTTGTTACTGAAGAGGTTATTGCAGCTCTTGTATGGACAGCAAAGAGAGGACTGTGTGTTGAGATGGAGCGGACTAGAAAAAGGATGAAATTTAAAATCAGGCAAAGTGAATATTCTTGTATGATATTACAGAAAAGAGATAATTATAATATTGCATTGTACTTGTATAAAAAGATCTATTTCAGAACATAAATTAAATTTCATAACTGTGGGAGGCTGGTAAACAGTACATCTATTTTACATATGGAAAATCATAGGTCCACGTAAGTTAGCCAACAATGGTTGATGCATGCAATTAATGGCACATAGGCAGGTAGCCTGCTGCATCCATCAATTGCAGGGTGAAAACTGTTGCTAAGGTTGTCTGAACAATATTAATCTAACTGCTCAAAAAAGGGCAAAATTTGCCAGTCTATCAATTTTTGTTTTATTTTAGGTTGTTTTTCAACAGTTCCAGAGCTGGTTGAATTCAGCTATTTGACAGGATATTTCCACAGTGTTTGGACATCTCTGATTAGATCACAAAGCAAGTTAATGGCAGGGACATGAATGGAACTCAGGAGTCACAGTTCCAAGTGCTAAGCTGCACTAATATAAAGGGTGGGAAAGTACAGATGTGGAAGTTGAGCAGGGCAAGGTGGATGGGGGTGTCAGTGCGTTTTAACACAAAGAAGGTTTTAGCTAGGGCAGACAGTCACTCTGAGGGAAGGAAACGTTCCCATATATGGTGACATGAGACCTCCAACTTCAGAGTTCTGTTAGGACAGAGGCGAGGAAGCAATAGTAGAGGAGTAAAAGGTGTGATAAGGAGAAGACTAGGTAAGTAAAACAGTGAAATTCATTGGAGATTGGTGTGCTGTACACAAGGAAAGCAACTCTGAATTGGATTTTGAAAAGGCCAGATCTCCAGCTGATGGAGTTAGACTAGGCCAGCTGGATCACTCATGAGTTAGACCCCCCAGAAGATTACACCACGAAGATTTAGAAACAACAGAAGATGTGATACCAATTAGAGTGACAATAAAACAGTTGGGGAGAAGGGAGAGTTATTAAAACCTTCCTCACTAGCATTATTAGCACCACTCTTATTGCAGGTAGATAAAATTTAAAATAAAATCCACCGACAGTGGCTTCCGCTATTATTGCAGTTCTGGTAGAGTTTTGAAACTCACTGGAAAAGTTAAGGAAAACTCTCTCTTCCATTTAGCCTATGCCTACAAAAAGATGAGTAAAAGTAATCAATGTTGAGGCATGCCCTTATCCGAAGTTCCATATTTTTAGACATGGGAACCTGTATTCAGACTCTACAATATATTATGTAGAAAGTACTAGGCATTAAAAGCCAAACCAATATTACCTGAGTTCTCCCATTATCATTTTTATTACAGTAATAAACAAAGGCCCCATTTGGGAGTGGGATCCCATTGTGCTTAATAACTATAAAAATGCATGGGAAGATACATTCCAAAGGGGTAGCCGTGTTAGTTACAGTTCCTGTTCAGAAAGACTTAGTCTAATCAGGAGTATGATCTCAGCTTGTATGGTGAAATGTATTCAGTTTACTAAAAACATTAAAATCAATGGGAGTTTTGAGTGGTCAGAGCCTGTTAGGAACAGAACCATAGAAATCAAATATCGGAGCAGAATGTTCTCACCAGATTTGCAGGTGAAGGGGGTCCTGTGCACTTGGATCTCCCCATTTCCAGGAAGGAGAGAGGGTAAACTACATGGTTTCATCCAGAGATGGTGCAGAGGGCTCTCTGCAGGTTTGGGAACTCTACCTAGAGTAGCAGTTGTGGGCATTGCCAGCCTCCTGGGGATTCTACAGAAAAGCCCTCTACTTTCAATGGACTCTATCTTAAAAGCGATTAGTGGGGGCAGTCCTAAAGGCAAACTGCATTAGAGGCATCTTGCTAAGGGGCTGGGTGGGAAAACAAGGGAGTTGGTGCCCTAGCTGCATCACAGCACCTCTGTAATGTGTGGATTCCAGGGGTAGAAACCCCTACCTACTTCTTCCCTTATGCCCTAGCCTGTTAAATGATATGCTGTTATGTGAACCTAGTAGCATTTTTCTTCTTATCCCTGGAGGTTTTATTTTATAGAACCCACTAGCAGCAAGGTTTTTTTTCTGATCCTGTATTTAGTTTTCCTGCCTTCCTCCTTTCTGTCTTTCCATCAATGTTGGTAACCTAGCTCATGAATATTGGGGTTCACATATACTGGAAAAGTTGTGAAGGATACACCTTTGAAAAAGCATCTATCTCTTGTTTCATACCAAGGTGTGTGTTTTGAAGAATGTAGGTATTCAAATGTGATTGAGAAACATGAAAGCATTCCCTGTATTCACAGCCTACTGTACAGAATTTAGATCAAGCTTGCCAAGTAACTACGCATAATTCCAGTTTACTGTGTACAGTCTCAATCTACACCACTAATGCAAACTAAGATCCTAGTCCTGCAACTGACAGCATGCGGGCAAACTGGTGCACTTATATGGAGCCCAGCAATTTGCCCCTAAATCCATTGCATGATTGGGGCCTATGACTACAGAGACATGAAAGATGAGTTGTATTAATATTTACAAAATATTTTAAATATGGTAATGCATAAACACTTTTTTTATAAAAGATGTGTAAGTAACTAGAAGATGTAATTTCTAGAGGGGTAGCAATGTTCGTCTGTATTTTAGCAAAAACATAAGAGTCCTGTGGCACCTTCAAGACTAACATATTTCTTTGGGCATAAGCTTTCATGAGCTGCCACCAACTTCATCAGATGAATTAATAAATCCAATATATGCTTTCTTTCTGGACTGTGAAGTGGTTTGCAGCCCACGAAAGCTTATGCCCAAAGAAATGTTAATCTTTAAGGTGCCACAGGACTCGCATGGGTTTTTTTATAAGATGTAATTGACATCCTTGTGCCCAGTGTATGAAAGCCAGAGAGAAACAATATACTGGATCTATTAATTCATTTGTCTTATGATTTTTTATTCTTTTATGTATATTAGAAAGATAACCAAAATTATTTTTAAAATACTGTATTTCAATATCGGAACTAGCAACAAATAATCCTGATCATAAAAGCAATATATTTAGTTTTTAAAATAAAGGCATTGTCATCACTAATGTATTGCTAATAACACAATTACATACTCATGTAGCCCTAGTAATAAAATTCTTTAAGTTCTTCCCCTTCTCCCCAATTCCAGTTGTAAGAATATAATTATTTGATTCCACATTTTGTATTAATTCAGTAAATCATCATTATTAGATACATTTTAGACTTGAAATAATTTATTTCAGCCCTGTTCTCTATAGAATAATATAACTAGTAATAAATTACTACAATTTTAAATATCTGGTATGTTTTATAATATAGCATTGTTAAGCACAAGATTTTAAATGCTTTGTTTAAACTTCACAATAAGATAGGAGATATTTAATGTCTCATGACTTATAAAACACTATGGCTATGTCTACACTTGGCCAAATAAGTCGACTTAGCATGTCCACACTCAAAAATTAAGTCATCTTCAAGGGGACCTTGCCAAATCAACTTAGAGCATCCACACTGGATGCCTAAGTCGACTTCTAGGGGCTAGGTGGACCTAGGACTGGTCCACAGTGGCAGGGGAGGCACCCCTTGCCAAGTGCCAGGGGGCTCAGCATTTGCCCCATTGTACCTATGTACAATGGGGGCTGAGCAGGACAGGGACACTGGGAGGGCACAGGAGCGGGGTGGGCAGGGCTGTGTCCTGTCCTGGGGGGGGGGCATGCAAGGTTCTGGCTGTGCCAGCCACCGTGGCAGGGAGGGCAGTGGGGGAGCCCTGGTGCCCTAAGTCGACTTTAAACCAGGTTTAATAAAGTCGACTTTAAATTTCCTTAAGTCGACTTAATCAGTAGCTTAAGTCGACTTAAGGAAATTGTAGTGTAGACGCAGAGTAAATTAAGTCGACTTAAGCAAGCTTAAATCGACTTAATTTGTAAGTGTAGACGCACCCTATGTGTAATATTGTAACATGAGTTAATGTTGGTGTAGAAGTTACCACTTCAATTACTCAAATGATTCCACTAGTTTCAGTGGACTATTCATATTACACACAATTTAATATGAATTAGTGTGTCTATAACAAACCCTTGATTTCATTGTAGTTTACTTTACAATGGATAATGCATGTGGCAGTGTTCTTTGCTAGTCATCTTAAAGACTAGATCATGATCAGTCCTAATATGGCTCAAAAGTAGAGGGGGAGAAAGCCATTGGCAAAATATGTCCAGCCTGCACATCAGGGAAATCCAAACACAGAAGGTTTCTGCTCTGTGGTACCTTATAAAGCATAGTATATTGTTAACTACACTGTATCCGATGCAAACTGGTTACAATCAAATGAGCTACCAATGGCTCAGATTTTCCATACTGATTCATGTTGAGTGGCACTATGCCTCAGTTGCACATCTGAACAATGGGCATAACAGCCCTTCCTTACCTCACAAGTGTGTTCTAAGAATTAATGAATCCACTACTGCCCACCTGTACTCATTCCTTTCCTCATATGTTTATTCTTATTTAATGATTTAGGACTATTCCTGCAAATAAAGGTTTGCAGGATGAATCAAGATGTCTGTAGAAACTGGAGGTCCTCAGGTGACTGGTGGCATTATTTTTATAAACCAACCCAAAGACCATCACTGAAATGACACTGAAGATTCTAGTTTGGGACCTCTGCTTGGTCACTTGCTTCATGGTGCAGAGATGAGGAACATTCTACAGGAAGTGCACACAGCCCCTAGGCAGAAGCATGCGCCTGGAGCCACTCTTCTTCAATCCCATCTAGCAAATTTATGAAATGTGATTGATTGGTCTTTAGACAGAAACCGCTGTTACCTGCTGAATGTAAGGTACAGCACTAGGCCTGAAGGCAGTGAGAATGGGAGAAAACCAAGTGCTTCTTGGAGACTCACAGGGGCTTGTAGAACATGTCCCTCCTACCCTTAGCTTCTTAGATGATGGGGGAGAAATCACTAAATCTTATAACTCTATCACAGATACAACTTAATGGCTGAATTATACTAAGTGTCCTAGATGTGTGGCCTGAATAAGGGCTGGTAGTCAGGCCCACTGAGTTGTAAGCTATGCTCTGGCACTGGATTTGTACCTCTAAGGAAGTCTTTTAATCTTGGGTCTCAATATTTTCATCTGTAAACATATTTCTTGTAGCTGCCTCTCAGAGGTGCCAGAAAAACTTGTATCTTGTAAAACACTATGGGGCAATGCCAGACTTTGCCTCCAGCTTCGGTGGTCGGGGGAGGGGGCTTGCAGGGACCTTTGTGAGAATCCATTGCACAAAAAAGGAGCAGGATTTGTGGGGGATGCACACACCCAGCCTCATGGGGGCTCCCTGCTTGACATTGTAGGGATGACTGTAGATAAAGCGATGACAAGTTAGGAGATTCCATAGCAGCATGGAGCCTTCATTCCTTCATTACAAAGGAGTGCAGGAGGTCTGTGAAGTCTTTTCCAGCCATTGCATCCTCTGGATAGCTCCACTGCAGTCCTTTTTCCCCCCACCCTCTCTCTCTCCATGTATTTCTAGTGCCCATTCTAGTTACTCAGAGTACTTGGCACAATGGACTGAGTTTCCCTTATCAATTCACTGACTGCCACATTAAAGATCCTTAGAAATAAAGGTCTGGGTACTCCTCAGGATGGATACATAACTCACAGTGTGATTTTAATAGCACAGCAAACACTCTTTCATAGAAAGAACTTTAGAAAATGGCTGAGGATCTGTGATATGGCATCTGAAGAATCATCCTATTTGCTGTTCCAAAAATTTTTATTCCTGTCTTGTGAAAATATAAAATTAAGCATCAACTGTAGTATCATCGAGATGCCCAAGTCTATAGAAAACTACAGACAAGTTTCACAAATTTGGTCACCACTCATAAAGTCTGTTTGGTGCTTATAAAATGCCATTATGTTGATTTCGTTATGCTATTAGTAATATTTGCAGTGACTGTATAGGTGAAAACAATTACTATTTGGGATACATTTCTCGGTAGAAAAACACCTAATTCCACTAATTCCTTCTAGTTCTGCTTCTGTTAACGGCACAGTGTATACATGTTAATATTACTATCAACACTGGCAAATTTAATTAACATTCCTGTGTTGAAATTAAATTCAAAACAAATGCATATTCTGATCAGTTTGTTTTACAAGTATATTAATTACATATTTCTTTCCAATGTTGAAGTTAAACTACTATTTCTAATATCAACTAATAGGAATTTCCCAAATATGTCTTAGAGGGGAATGAATTGCCTTTAAAGGAAAGGTGTGAAATTTGTTATATGTACTAAGAATGTGAAGAGGGGAAAATCACCTTTTGGTAGTGGGTGAGCCAGCCTGAATCTCTATTCAGACCTAATGTCTGATTCTCCCCACAACCCCCTAATATTCCCACCGTCTTATCTGGTTTTCCACAGTTTGAATCAAAGCAACTTGTTTGGTTTGCTGAAAGACTGAACTGACTGTGACTTACCCTTCTCTGTATTTCTTCACATGACATGCTGCAGCTTCCATTTCGTGCATCTGAAATCGGATTACACCCATGAAAGCTCATATGAGAAATAAACGTGTTAGTCTTTAAAAGTGCCATAGATTTCCTTGTTTTTCCTGAACTAGACTAACACAGCTGCCACCCCTGGAACCTGTTACATGGAGGTCAGTACAGAATGAAATAAGGAGCTCTCTCCCCACAGGCCAAGCAGAAGTGCTCTGCAATACTCCTAGATGCTACCAGCTAATTTGTATGGTAATTAGGGTGCTATTTGGTAAAAGCCCACTGAAGCTAACAGCAGTCTTCCATTGACTCTGGGGAAATTCAGATCAAGCCCCACATACCTGAATCAGTCATACCTGTGTAGTGTATATTTTAATGCTGGTTTTTATGATGTCCGGTAGGATTTCACAGAATGTTAGTGTTCTTCTCTGCAAGAAAATATTTTAAATGAACAGTTGAAGTATTCTGCATACTTCAAGTTTGAATATTCAAAATCTCATAAATCTCTAATCATCGGAGGGAATATGTATACTCTAGACCAGTGGTTCTCAACCTTTTGTGAGTCATGATACACTTAGTGGCATATCGTAAACTTACAGGACACACCAGTCCCCCCCCCAGGCTGAATCCAGCCACCTTCCTGGTTCTCTGTGACACCCTTACCACTGTATGGCAACATACTAATGTGTCCCAACACAGCGGTTGAGAACCGCTGCTCTAAACACTTATTATTAAAGATTTCACACTATAATCAAACTAGATTTAGCACTGTAATTAAAAAAAGAAATTAAGATATTAGGTGTGACTAATTCCTTATGTTCCACAGAAGTTTGTTTCCAGTTCAATCGACATTATGATATTGACATGTATTATATAACCTCAAGGATGTACATGGCAAATCCAGTTAACTATCATAGACTATGTCTACACTTACTAAAAGTAGTTCAAATTAGTTAATTTGAACTAATTAATTCAAACTAATTTTAGTTAGTTCAAATTAACTTAATTCGAACTAGAAAAATTTAGTTCGAACTAAGCAAGTGCCATTCATGTTATTCATAGTTCGAATTAACGATTTGCATTGATTCAATGGGCTGGTTAGTTCAAATTAAGCAATTAGTTCGAACTAACATGGCCACATTGGTTAATTTGAACTAACTAGTTCGAATTAACCCTTACTTCGAATACCCTATTCAAATTCATTAGTTCGAATTAAGGAAGCCCTTAATTAAAGCCTAGTGCAGCCATGGCTTTAGTTAGTTCGAATTAAGCTTCCTTAATTCGAACTAACTTGCCAGTGTAGACATAGCCAAAGGCATTGTAGTGCCACACACCTCAATCCATTTTTTATGACAACATAAAACACAACATTAAAGATCAAGGTGCAAATTTGTCACCCTATGTATAGCCTTCCATGGCCTTGTACACACTACAAAGTTATTGCGCGGTAAGGCTCCTTACCGCGCGATAACAATCAAAGTGTCCACACACTAAAGCTTCTTGTTGCGCAGCAACAGCCCTCTTGCCGCGCAACATGTAAACCACCTACACGAGGGTGGTAAGGCTTACCATGGAACAGTTGTTCTGTGGTACAGCCTGTGTGGATGCGTTTTGCGCTGTTGACAGCCTCCGGAAATGTCCCAGAGTGCCAAACCAGGCCACTCTGGGACATTGGAGCTGTCAAATATGTCAATTTCACGGCTCTAGCTGAGCCGTGAAATTGACATCGGGGATCGGGTGGCGGCAGAGGCTCCGCCGGAGCTTCTGCCACCACCCGAAACCCTGGACTGAGCTGGGGGGCCGGCTCCGGTCTGAAGCCCGGGAGCTGAGCTGGGGGGCTGGCTCGAACCCTCGCCAGTTCAGGCCTGCCCCCAGCTCAGCCTTGGGGCTTCGGATGACAGCGGGGGCTGGCACGCAGCCCCCGCTGCCACCGGAAGGCCTGCACCTGGGCTACAGGGCTGGCTGTGGGCAGTGCATGGTGGGACAGGTGCCCACCATGCACTGCTCTTCTTTCGCAAAGGAGCATTCACACAGTGAATGCTCCTTTGCAAAAGAAGCAGCAATGTGTACATGAGAAGCACTATATTTATAGCGCTTTCCTTGTCCCGCAATAAAAATTATTGCGGGACAAGTCTGTAGTGTGTACATGGCCTATGTCATGGAATGAATTGGGTTGTCTCCAAGATCTTAGAGGCTGGCAATTCACTTATGGTCTGTGATTTGGATGTATTCTCTACATTCACATATTGAGCTGTCTTTTACTGATAATAGTGGACATGCATTAGAAGCTATGACACTTCATGCATGTTAGGCTACACATGAACCTCCTGCACATGCACAGATATTAAAGCATAGTTCCTGATGGACATGGTGGTGGTGATGGAAAGGGTAATGTGAGTAGAAAGTATACAACTTGGTATTTTTGTATCAGTTTGAGCTTGCAATGGTGGCAGTTAACATTTTCTTTAACCTTGCACAGCTTGATTTGGAAGTCAACTGATGGGGAATAAATATGGAGCAGCAAGCTGGCATTTCTACATTCACTTTTCATACTCTGAAGTTTAAAGTTAATGTTAAAATCTATCTAGTACAGTAAAAAACCCATAATTAGGCAATTTGTACCACATATTATGTATCTAATAGGAGCAGGGTTAGTTTATCAGTGTTTTGAATGCTTCATGGAAACAATAGACCAGACTGCTTTGAAAAAGCTATTTCTGAGTTTATTATTCAATTAGAATGCCAGCTCTCTCGAAGAAAATAAAACCTTTTGGAGAAAGCACAAAACATTTTTACTTTGCATACAGAGTAGACAAATTTAATATTAACATATCACTGCTGCTTTTAAATTCTTTTGTTCATATGTCTGAGTACAATTGTACTATCACCAGCTAAATTCTATTAAACAGTGCTTGGTTGAACTTCTGCTGAAAGTGTCTTGCATTTCTCATCCATTGAATTCACTAAAAATTGGAAACATTTAATTGTCCAAAGCATAACACAGCTCTGGTACAAACATTATGTACTAAATACCACTCATGTGTGGGGGGAGGGATGCGCTCCCTATGGTTAGTGTGCTTTACATTAATTTAAACAAATTGAAACTCTACAACACATTTATTAGATTGCCTACATAAATGTCAATAAAAGTGTTCCCTTCAATAAAGATAATCCTTCAACCACAATAATTAATCAGTGAAACCACCTTATCCATTCCCATTGATCTGTCTCTTCCCCAAATCCACCTAGAAGACCAAAAAATCAAGCTTCTGGATGAAAAGGAGGAGCAAGTTCTAAATGATCTCAACCATTGAAAATGTTGCAAATTTGAGCAATCTCTGATAACTACAGCAACAGTGTGCATTGTCCCAGATTAAGCAAAGCACCCCTTTTCAGAAAAGTCCTTAAGTCAGGATGTCAAACATGCACCCTGCGAACCTCTTCCATGCAGCCCATGACTATGTTCTGGGGGACCACTCTCTCTCTCCCTGAAAGAGTGTGGTCTCGCATACCTAGCACTCCGCAATGCCACAAGAGCACTGGGTATGCAAGCGTGCACTCTGTGAGACCATACTCTCTCCCACACACAGACACACACACCCACACACAGAGTGTGTGGTATTGTGAAGTGCAGGCTCCCATACATAGTGCTCCACAATGCCACACGAGTGCCCTAGTATTTTGATTTATGGTATATATGGCCCACTTGAAATATAAGTCAAATCTGGCCCATCATAGCAAATGAGTTTGACACCCCTTCCTTAAGTGGTTTGATGAACTGGAATTAAACTGGAGCTCCTTCGTATAATACAAATACTAATGAAGAAAAGGAGTTCTGTGGCAGTTAGCTCTCTGACAGTTAAGGGCTGTATCCAGGACTTGACAAAATTGCCGCCCAGATTCAAACTAGCTAGGATGCCCCCAATGCCAAAAAACTTCTGCCGTCACTTTAGGCAGCAGCTGCTGAATCTCCTAAGCGCAATTGCAAGTGCTGTTGGCTCTATTTTTAAGGACCACTCCACTGCTGCAGTTCTATGTCAGAGCTAAGTGTGCCACAATGCAAACCCCAGGCACCATAGCGACCTGACGTCCGGGGTTTGTCGAATTCTGCTGTACACAGTGATCCCAACACTTGAAATGCCACTACAGAACTCACTACCAGCCAATGCAAGTCACAGAACACCTGGTATGCTACATGCTCTCTATGGGTGCTTCTACACTTACAAATTAAGTCGACTTAAGCCTGCTTAAATCGACTTAATTTAATCTGCATCTACACTAAAATTTCCTCAAGTTGTCTTAAGCTGCTGATTAAGTTGACTTAAGGAAATTTAAAGTCGACTTTGTGAAATCTAGTTTTAGGTCGACTTTACTGGCTAAGTCGACTTTATTAAATCAATTTAGCCAGTGTGGACACAGATTAGCCCTAAATCAACTTTAAGTTGATTTAAAGGACCACAGGGCTCCCCCACTCACTTCCCTGTCAGGGTGGCTGGCACAGCCAGAGCCTGGCGTGCCTACGCACAGGGCAGGGCACAGCCCTGACCCCCCCCCCACTCCTGTACCCTGCCCCTGTCCTGCTCAGCCCCCATGGTACCCAGGTACAATGGAGCAAATGCTTAGCCCCCTGGCACTTTGCAAGGGGTGCCGCCCCTGCCACCATGGACCAGTCCCAGGTCCACCTAGCCCCTAGAAGTCGACTTAAGCGTCCAGTGTGGACACTCTAAGTCGATTTGGCAAGGTCCACTTTAAGTCGACTTCATTTTATAGTGTAGACATGCTAAGTCGACTTAACAAAGTCGACTTAAAGTTGACTTTGTTAAGTTGACTTAGCGAAGTCAACTTATTTTGACAAGTGTGGATATAGCCTGTGTGATTCATCACTTAATAAATGAGCCATAACCTTTACTAGCTTCCATTTCCAAATGGAATTAGGATATATCTACACTGCAAATAAACACCTATTGCTATCCTGTATCAGATGACTTAGGCTCTGACTGCAGGGCTTTAAAATTAATGTAGACATTTGGTCTTGGTCTTGGTCTTGGTCTTGATCTTAGGCTGTGGGAACTTCCCCCCACACTGGGTCCCAGTACATCATAGTTTTACAGCTCCATGACCTGAACATGAGTTAGCTGACATGTGCCAGCTGGGGTGATTAATTGTAGTATAAACCTACTTTGTGCATGCTATGATGTCTTAAAGTGAGCAAGATATAGATCCTTATGACAAGATCAGCACTGAAAAGAAAATTCTGCTCTTTTTGGCAACACAGATTAAATATTTTAGTATTAAATATAAAATGAAACTAAAATAAAAATGATGATTGATACCAGTCAATAAACAATTCTAGGAGAGGACAACTTTCAAAGTAAGCCTGTTTTTAGATCTAATATCCTTCACAATGTTAATTTGAAAGGATGTGGGTTAAAATAATTTAAAAATCCATATTTTTGTTACAAATAGCTGCTTAGATTATAGAAAGTGCAAGAATTTTATTATAGGTGGAAGAGGGGATGCCACCTATAATTCATGTTGCCAGACAGGAGACCCAGCTGTAACTTACTCATATGTTTTTCAAACTTCAACTATTTGGACTGAAATTTTCCGTGTTGGGTATCCACATCTGCCTGAGATTTTTTTTTTGAGGGGGTGGGGGAGAAGAAGGGAGGAAGGTGTTTCAGAAAATTTTTTTCCTTGTCAATTTTTTTAAAAAAAATCTTTTAACTGTTTTTTATAACGCTCTAGAGTCTCCATGCTCTGAAGCAAAGGCTTGCAATTTGGCAAGAGGTAGCCATTGTATCATGGATGTGAGTTGTGTCATCACAGTGAAAAAAATATTAACAGTTCACCAAGTTATAAATCTCTGAAAAATCTCAGTTCACACATGCTCAGTAGAGACTTGTTAGAATTGGACAGCAAGATTTTTTAAAGATTCTGTCTGCATTTTGGGCATGCTCCAGCCCCGTAAAAGCTCCTTTGTGCTTACGAGAGTGTATACATCATCCTCACAGAGCAACTGGGAATGTTACAGCCTGAGATTATGGGGGCTTATTTTGACTTCCCTTGCAATTGCTAGTGCTAGCTACTGCAGGCCACTTGGTGCCAGGCACTATGACTGAGAGCAGGGAGACTGTTTCTCCTGTGCCCACTGAGTAGGGCCCTGTGAATACCCAGACAGCATGAAGAAGGAGGGGGAATTTCAGAGAGGCCCAGAGATGGCTGAGGCCGGGGGAGTAGGGAAAGTAGTAGTCTGGGACAAGGAGTATGGAGTAGTAGCTAGGGAGAGGAGACAGATTGGGGGAAACTGGGACACAGGGACAATTGGAGACTCAGGCCTGGGAGGCCAGGAGGGAGGCTGGGATCAAATGAGAACCTGGGGCATCAGGGAACTGGACAGGAAGCCCGTGGTGGGAGCATCCTAGGGTGGAGACTGAGACTGACTGACTAGAGACTGGAACTAGAACAAGTAACTGGCAGGGAGCAGGGAAGAGACAGGATAGGACTACAACAAGGACAGGCTGGAAGGGATGAGGCAGAAGGGGACAAGCTTGGGGAAACAGGGTAAAAAATCTAGGACCATTAGAGTTCACTCCCTTCCAGAAACTAAACTGCAGTCCAAGCTTCCTCAGTCCCATCACTCCTTTGCTCTCAGAAAATAATCAGTGAAACCCCCAGTTAAGAGCATCTGGTATTGGTCCATATGGAGGATGACAACCTATTGCTGGGAATCAGGGCTTGCAGAAGCATCTTGGTTTCCTAATGAGCACAGCTGACCTGGAGTAGACTGCCTGATTGTTTCACCCCCTGATTGGCTGGCCTGGAGTAGACTGCCTGATTGTTTCACCCCGATTGGCTGGCCTGGCGTGGTCAGTGGACTGGCTTTTGAATTTAGCAGCAGCAGTAGCAGTTCAGTGACTGGTCAAAGTATTTGTTCAGAGCTGCATAGCATCGGCTTGTTTCCAGCTCCATTCCTGCCTTGCCTCCCTCCAGGTAATCTGGCTCTGACCATTAGTTCTGGCAGCAAGCCTCTGGCTTAGGCTCTGATCCTGGACTTTGACTCCTGGGTCTGATTTTTGTTCTGAGCCTGGGCTCTGATTCCAGGCTACTGACCCTGACTACCCATGTCCCAGTCACTGGTACCTACTCTATTCTTAGTTACTTCATGAGTTCAAGTGGCAGAGGTCTCTGCTACAGACCTAAAGGTCCCAACCTTGAGGATGACTTGCACAGGTGTCAGTATGATGCTACATTAAAAAAAAAAAAAACGAAACCAAACTAAATTACTTTTTCTGTTTTTAAATTCTAGGAAATGACACATAAAAGTATGTCAAAAGGAGCCTGCAAAGGCGAGCGGTCAAAAGATAGGAAATGCCATAATTAAGGTTGTCTGTGTAATCTCAGTTTGGCTGCCCTTCACACTATGATAAAGTCTCTAATTATACGAGCACATACTTTTTTGTTTGTTTTGAACCGCTCTAATATTAAAATAATTATACTGTGCCATTAAGAAAAAAAAGGTGACAGCTGTGATCGACTCCAAACACTAAAAATGTGGATTTAAAATGCGTTGAGGAGGCAATGTTTGGATGTCAATGAAATTTTGGATGAACTATAGTATCTGGACATGAGTGTGAATCAAGTTTAAGATTCATATTTGATAGTACAATCTCAGGAGAGATGTTCTTGTGATATTTCTGCCATTTTGTATGCTAGAAAATTTGAAAACAGACATTCACCATCTTGTGGAACAGTATCTAGGAAAAATAATTTTTCTAGTTTTGGATTCTTCTGAATCATTCCAAAATCTCAGTGGAACTGAGAAATTTTGGTACTAAATTTACTCCTAGGTGAAATGCCCTCATCAAGTAGTTAACATCTTTGAAAACCGTGAATATTTCTCCACACATGCCAACTATGAAATTGAATGATCAGAGATTTTAGCCATGATTATATTAAGCATTTCCATTCCTGACATTGTGGCAGATTCATTGGTGTTAATAAATTATCTTGCAGCAGGCAACCCCTGGAGTTCCCTTGAAATAGATCAATTCACTTTAGTAGCACGCGTAAGCATATTGTGGTAGCTGTGATCACAGCACTAGAGTCAGACATCTTTTGCTTTAAATCCCAATAGTTTTGATTGTTGCAGATGTTATCAAGATACTAACAAAGTAGGTTATGTTCAGTGGTATTGGTTTCTGATGCAGCTGCTAAATTAATGAAGTCAGTATACACTGCATTTTAATTTTAGATGTGTTTTATTTCAGCTTTGGTAGAACAGCTGTGGATTAAGTGCTAGAATTAACATTCTTTGGATAACCCTAAAATATAAATATATTTTTAAAATGAAAAATTCTGACTTTAATTTAAGTACACATTTTTACCTTTACGCTTTTTATTTTTATTTTTCTTAAAGTACAAAAGCTATTAGATAACAGCCTTTTACTACAAAACAGAAAACAATTTTATGTTCTAAGATATCTTCTTTGTGCTTGCTATTTTCATCCTCGGTTAATATTATATTATCTCAATGTCTTCTTTAAATACCCAAATAAATAAATTTGTTAGTCTTTAAAAGGGCCACAGGACTCCTTGTTTGTTTTTTCTTCAAAAACCTAGATTTTGTTTGGCTTTATCACGTGTTGGTTTTCTTTTGCTCAGCATGGTAACTTTAAGCACCCTGACTGCCCATGCAACTGCTTGTTCTGAAGATGACTCTTCATTCCAGTTCCTTTTCTGCCATTTAAGAAGTTGCAAGTTCATCATTCCTAGCAATACATACTCGAAAGGGTAAAATATCAAAGGGAAAAGTCAAAAGCTGAATGCAATCCCTACAGACTGGTAGGTAAGCCCTGAAATATTGTTTTTTTTTTTTAATTGCTGATAGTACATCCAATTCAGTTCAGGCACTTTGAATTGAATTCTGATTTCTGTCACAGTAAAACACTGAGGTCAGTGGTGCAGAATAGTGTGTGTGTGGTTGGGTGGGGACTTTTATAAGACTATAAAGAAAAAAAATCAAGATTTTGTTAATGGATGTCAATTATTAGAGAACTCTCTCTCCATTCCAGAATTGCATCATGTTTTGGTTTCTCTTTTTTAAAAAAATACAATTTTCACCATTTCACTTACACACACAAGTGTTGCTTTCTAGTGGCATTATCTAGGTCTTTCCTAGACTCAGAAGCCTTTTATACCCAGTTTATTTATCCAGTCATATTCCAAAATTCTACTTTTTAATTTGTTGTGGTGGAACGCCTGATTGTTCTAAATTTGACACCATGGCAGTGGTTCCCAACCTTTTGTGCTCAAGGGCCACAGATACTATTTTTCAAACCCTGAAGGGCCATCAATCTCCACCAGCAACCCCTCTTTCTCCCCCCCCCCCCCCAGTGCAGACAGAAAAAGTTCAGTAAGGGAAGCTGCTTCCTCCCTATCTCCCTTCTTCCTGGCTGCAGCAGGGAGACCATATGTGTCTAGTAGCCCCCTGCACTTCACTTGGTTGTTAGGTACTGGCTCCCTTCTACAACTGGGTGGGGCAGGGTGGATGCAAGATCAGTGTTCCCCTCTCTCTGGCTCCAGCAGGGACCTCGGCACCTATGGGCCTTGGCTAGGGCTCAGCAACCTGAAAGATAAGAAGAGCCATTTAAAAAAAAATGTCTTCAATAGCCAAGTGTTTTGAGATCTGCAATAGGTCTAGTCTCCTGGTGGGAAGACCTGGGAGCTGGGCCAGAGGCACCTGCCCCAGGGTCCCTGGCAGGGGAGAGGGAGCCTGAAATGAGGAGTGGGCCCCCTGCAGGGTCTCCCAATGGTTGGGGGAGCCCAGAGTCTGCTGTGGGCTGGGAGGCAGCCAAAGAGCCACATGCGGCTCCAGAGCCACAGGTTGCACCCCTGGCCTAGCAAAGTGCTTTGCCGTGCTTCTTGCTACAGGCAGGGGGAGGGAGCTCTGATCTCCCATCCCCTTGGCTGCAGCAAAGAGCGTGCACCTGTCTTTTAGCCCTGTGGAAATACACTCCACCTGGGTCCTTAGGCAGCACTTCCCTTCTGTAGCAAGCCACTTTGAAAGCCTCCATAGGCCACTTGTGGCCTCTGGGCCATTGGTTGGGAACCACTGGATTAGGAGTTGCAATCAGTCTCTGTTCTGTTTCTCATAAGTAGGCCAGTATAGTTAGCCTTCTGAAACCAGAGATCATTATGTATGTTGAGGAGAGGAGTGATGTCATAGTTTGCTTGTGTTTAGTTAACAAATGCTGACCCCCTCTCCCCCCCTTTCAGAAGTTAAATTTGGGGAAATCACATGGTCAGACTTGAGGTTCATTATTTCAGTGATAATGAAAAGCTTGATTCAGTATTATTTACCAGCAGTTTTATATGCCTATGATAATTTTTTACAAGGATGTTCCCCAGAACAAGCCTTACATGCTAACAAGTTTATGTTGAATTCCAGAAGGAAAAGCAGCTGTACTGTACAGGGAGGGCCAAGGGAATTCTGCCCTCATATGCCTCATTTGCTGTTACATTAACAGGACACAGGAAAATTCTTGGCTTGGCTGCAACATCACTTACCTTTGGGAGGCATAATTACATCTCCCAATATTTTGCAACATAGATTTTAATGCCCATATCCAGGCTGTTGGCACTCTGACCAAAATTTTCAAATCTTAAATCTCTTACGTACTTGACTATAGGTGGCCTGTTTTTCAGAAGAGTTAAGCACTTGCTGAAATCAATTAAATCAGTGGGCACTCAACACCTTTGAAAATCAGGTCTCTAGCCTGTATTCAAATACCTCAATATACAGAATTTACACTTAGGTACCCATGTTTGAAAGTCTTTGGGCTCTGGCTTTTTTCCTAATTGAATAGTGGTTGGCTTGGGGTATGCATTGTGCTTTCTGTTTATTTGGGATGTTGGTGGGAAGATCTGGGGATTTCCCTTAATTCTCCCCCAGTGCTCTTCACTATCAGTCCAGGAATGTTTCAGCCAGCAATAATTATGTTTTTATCTGATTCTAGCGAGGGTTGTAAAGAGATCCCCTCACGTTCCCTCTTAGCTTTTTCTCATGTTGAGCGATTATGACTCTGTAGGGTTTGAATTGCGTGAATTGAATGGTGTGAATTGCTCCACACAAATCCTGGGACTTTCTATGGGGTTAATCTTTTGGTTGGCCATGCTGAGCAGAACACATTCTTTTTCCATCTCTTACCCGCTCTGTGGACCATCCTGTCCACATATGCAAGGGAGTCCTTGCCACCCACTCTCCTGTGCTTGCAGAAGGAACTGCAGTCAACACAAAGCTATTTTAACACCTCTCTTGTAGGCTCAACAAAGGAAAGGGTGAAGCTCTGGCTTCGCACTCTATAGCACCACCAGCATAGTTACCCTGCCACCTCACGGGACATACACTGCACAAGGTAGAGAGCTGGCATGGGGTATATGTCTTCCAGAGCAGCGAGAACATAGGATGTTCAGTAAGACTTTCCTAGTTACAACCTTATTTCCAGTCTGCTCAAGGCAACATAGTACATCCTGCTGAGGCACAGGCTTATGGCAAAGCCAAAAGAAACTCATTCGATGCTCATCCTGTCTCACCTCCTCTGGCTTTCAATCTCCAGTCCTGGGTTTAAGAACTCATTGACTGGCTTTGTGTGGGTTGGCAGAGAAGCTGGGCTGAGAGCTCATTGTCAGATGGGGGAGGGACTTTGTTTTGAGGGCAAGGAATCATCAACGTTTGTCGCTCTCCTACTGCTGTCCTAGGAATACAGATGGTTGCATTGTCAAAATCATACTGTTCACAACTGAGCCCCCTTCATGCATATGCGGGCCCCAGCCCAGGTAGGCATTTGCAACCACTTCTCAGTACCACATGCATCGGTTATCGCTCCATAAAAATATTTATAATTTTATATGGCATTTATGTCTACAGCAATTATTGTCACAAACTAGCAAACACTGCATCACACAATAAGTATTGTGATTAACAACGGTGGGGAGTAGGACCTGCCAGCAGCCAGGGCAGGGCGGAGCATGCGTTCCGCTGGATTTTTCTACTTTTAGGGGCCCCAGAACTCTGGCCCCTCAAATTTGGGGCCCCCAGAACTGTGTTCTGGTGCATTCCCCTTTACTTTAACCCCTGCTTGGCTGGGTGGGGGGCACCACATGCTTCATAAAAATAAACCCAGACCCATCGAGCCAGACAACAAGGGCACCAGCCTGTGCTGGCCTGACTCTGCCCCCACCCAGGTCCCAGAATGCTGCATCCTACAGAGCACCGCAGCCTCCCAAACACTTCCCACCCAAGTGCCATCACCCCCAGCAGCGTGTAGTGTCTCACACAGGAGAATATCTTCTGTTAGGCATGTCATGCTGGAAAAAATGTTGGGAACCATTGGCCTAAGCAGTTAAAAAGTTGACATTTGCCAAACACTGCAGTACAATTACTACAAAGACTGCCTGCTCTAAATAGAGGGAGAAATTAGTGTTTGTAATGGCAAATATTGTATGTGACTGTATACAAAGGTTTGTTGAAAGTTTTGTTGTCAACTGGGGGGAGGGCAGGAGAGGTTAAATTTACTCTTTGTTTTGCTCCTTTCTGGAAAGAGGTGAAGAATAGCACTGTAATCATGAGACTCTACTTTTACGATAAAATGGTAGCAAGAAATCTCAGGGATAGTGCAATTTCTATCAGTCCTCTGTTGGATTAGAACAGGAACGCATTTGATTCAACTGAAAAAGAAGAACAGGGAAGGAATGAAAGAGAGCTCTGCAAGACAAATAAAACTCTGCAGATGTGCTGCATCTGTTTGCATGCCCACCGGGGACACTGAGATAAAGAGATTAAGACACTTACACAAAGATGGTTAGACAACTAGATCAGATAAGCAAATTGACGGCTAAATTGAAGTTAGGTCTGCAATAATATTAAGACACTGACCTAAATCTCTGCAAAAAGATTTAGCATTGAATCCAGCCATAAAACTGTAAAAACATGTTACAGAGGTAGAGGATAAACAAATCTTAGAAGGATTCTTACCTTGGAAAAGTGCAGGTAAACATGTGAACTTCTTAACAGAAGGTTTTACAAGAAGTGTTCTCCTTCACTTCTCTGCACTGTGCTCCTGCACTGCAGATGAAACTGGTATTCCCAGAATAGTATCTTTTCTGTTTATGCTACTGAAGTATAAATGTGTCCCTGTAAATAAGGCTCTTGAAATTCTGCTAGTGTATACTTTAGTGTAAGTATAAAAAGATGGGAGTAAAATAGATGTTTAAAACAAATAGAGAATGATTTGTTCTTAGAAGTCAAGCTCTAATAAGTGTTAAAAGGGGTGGTGGTGGAGGGAGGCTTTAAAAGCAAAAATAATGCACTGTAGTCTCTAAAGCACACGCGGTTTAAACCACCTGCTAAAAGAAATCTAATCTGTAAACTTCACAAGGGTGGATAAAGGTCAGGAAAACCTCTCACAGCTTTTGGGGGGAAAAGGATTATAATATTTTTCAGTGCATCTGTTTTGTTTTGTTTCTTTAAACAACATTAAAAGTCAAATCATTTTTATAAATAATTCTGCCCAGTTGTAAATAATTACAGTATGTTAAAAATATTAAAAAATATTTCTGGTTTTAATATTGACACTAGAAATATTGAGAAATGGAGCCTCATGAGTTATTCATAAGATCAGAATTAATGCAGTCACTATTTCTGGCTCCTGATTAAATGCTGGCTTGTAACCTAGTAACACTGGAAATAATGACCAGATGATAATGTTCTGTGAATTGAGTCAGTGAAGAGAAGTTTTGATATGTCAAATTGCAATATTACTTGCCCATAGAAATAGTTTTAGATATCCAGCCACAGTTATGGGAGACCATATTATACTGTGTTTGTAAGAAAGTGTAAATTCATGCAAAATAAGTCCCTTAATTATAGATTCATTCATGCTCTTTTCACTAGGATCGTTAATGTCACTATGGAAAATCAGGAGGAATTAGAACATTTAAGATTTTTTAAAAGTCAATGCAAGAGAGATTAGCTAAGAAAATTTTCACTGATATTTCTGTACAGAATTAATTCAACAGTGATGGTGAGTTGCAGATCCTCTGCCCCAGTTTCACACAATATACAAGACCACACAAGTGTATAAAAAATGTGTGCCACTCACCAAGCATGTCTCAGCTTGATAGAGAGGTCAATATAAAATATAAATCCATAAGAAAATCACATTACTGGCTCTGATTTAAGACTAGTACTACATAAATCCAAAGTAAACACAGAGGCTGCCTTTACCCATTGCACAGAAAATCCCTCCCCCCACCAAAAAAAGTTGTGTGGGGGGGAGAAAGGGGGGGAGAGGAGTGTGTTGGTTTTGTATACCAAACTCAGCTTGAGAAAGTGAGTATTAATCACAGAAGTGGAGTCCCTGAAGCAGAGGAAAAGCTCAGACAACCATCACTCAGTTAATACATAAGGAAGAAAAAACCTGATGACTAGCAAGAGGCAAAAACGAAATAAAATGTATAGAAGGGCAAGGAAGTATTAAATGTTAAAGCAAAACGTTGTGTTGGCCATAGGAGGGATTAAAATCAGTTTAGTTCCTAAGGGTGGCCATACAAGCCCAGAGTGTGAGTGTGTGCTACACATATGGATGAGTGAGAAAAAGCAGAGGAACATGGGGAAGAAAAGCTAATTTTAATTAACAGAAAAGCTGCAAGGTAAAGCATACAGTCCCAGCATTGGGAGGCATGGAACTGTAAGCCATGCTACATGTGACTGTGCGTGCCAGTTTGGAGCCACTCAGATCACCAAGCGAAGGAGCCAGCAGAATAAGTTGCTGTGCTGCTGGGGACTGGCTGTGGCTTGAGTCACCTGTGTATTAAAGTGGGAGGACAGCAGGACTTGACTGAAAGTCCTGCAATTCCACATACTAATATAAAGCATTAAAGGGGATTACTCCTCAGTTAGAGCCAGGCCCCACAGAGACCCACAAGAAGAAACCTATGGGGGTAAGAGCGGCACCGTCATTTATCTAACTATTACTCAATTAAAAGCAGATGAATCAAGGGAATTAGAGAATGAATCAGAGAGAGGGAAGGACTGCCAGAACAATGGCACTAAAGCTGCCATCCTATAGATTTACCGCCTATGTTATTTTTCCAATTACAGCCACAGCGAGCTAAAAAAAAAATCTGCAAAAGTCGGGCGGCTGAGATTAAACCTCTGTGTTGGGTTGGAGCAGGAGCATGGTTGTAAGGAACACCTCCTCTCCTGGTCTGGGCCCCTGCACCTTGCCAGGGGGTGAAGAGAGCCCCCAGCAGGAGACACACAAGCCATTAAAAACAAAGGCGAAGGGGCGAGTGCTCTGATTAAAGCCCCCCCCCGTTGGTGCGCGGCGCTGATTAGTCCTCCCGATGCCAGGGTGGAGAGGGAGCAACACGATGAGGAAGCTCCGCCAACCTTTGCACGTCCAAATTCAGAGCAAAGGGGGAGGAAGGAGCCCTGCGCGCCTAGGGGCGAGGAAAGCAACAGCCCGGCAGTTCCCTGCTGGGTGTGCTAGCTTTTAACCCCCGCCCCCCATCCTCGGCCCGGGGCCACGCTAGATGAGAGGCAGCGAGGCGCAGGGGGGTGAGCCGCACGCGCTCGCCGGGCGGCCCCAGCCACTCAGAGGCGGAGAGCGCGGGGGAAGAGCGAACACATTGGCGGAGAAATTGCAGCGCAGCAAAACAGCAGCCAGAGGAGGTGCTTCCCCCTCCCGCCCGATATAACCACCTCCAGCGCAGGGGCCGGCAGAGACGGCCGGAGCCCGGCAGCAAAGTCGCGGGCGGGGGTGGGGTCGCCAAAAGGATGCCCGCACCTGCGCCGCCTCAGCCGTGAGCGCAGCGTCGCGCAAACCGGAGGCTCCCCCGGGATTGTTTGCAAAGAACTCCGCGATTCGCTGCTCCGCGCCGCCAGGGGCTGCTGCCTTTGAGCCAGCCGCGGCTGCCTGGAGGATGGGAGCCTGAGAGCCAAGGAGAGAGCGAGAGCGAGCTCCTTCCTCAGCAGCGGTAAGTGGCCCCTGCCATTCCTCCAGCCAGCCCAGAGTTCCTCCAAGTTCCTGGGTTTCCCAGCCCTCAGGGCATCTGCCGCGCCGGGTGGGAGGTGAGCCATCCCGTTCGGAAGCTGGCGTGGCTGGGTTTCGATGGTCGGGGGCGTGCGCGGGGGTCTCTCTGGGCGAAAGAGCCGAAGCCCAAAGTTGCAGCAGGCAGGATCGTGCTTTGCAGCGTGCCCGCCAGGCGCTCAGCCGAATGGCAAAGTAGTGCGGCGAATGAGTTGCTGAAGGGAGATGTCAGATGGCCAAAGCAAGGAAAGGTGCTGGAAAGCAGCCTGCGTTCTTGCCTATGCCCATTTCTGGCGCGTTGGAGGTTTCAGAGTGGAAGAGGATCAGCCTGTGTTGGTCTGACAGGTGATTACAAAATCAGCGGCGATGCACTACAAGTTGAGTTGTGGTGAAGTTCAGAACGGTACATGGCTTTGGGATAAAGAATGCCCTCTGAATTAGCTAGGTGCTGTGAACGAAACGGGCTCCAAAATTGTCAGCCGTTAAGAAGCAGAGGAAATTACATAAAGATGGACTGATTCTTTCTCTGCTGATAAAGGCAGTGGTTAAAAGGATTGTGTGGAACGTTTATGAGCAGGCTTGAAAATGAGTTGGGAATTATTCCTGTAGCATGCAGGAGGGTATTGTGTTTCCAAGATTTTTATCTCAGAAAGAAAAGCATCCATTAGACCTGCTTTATTTATTCAGAGTTTTACTTTTACTTCTGATCACAAAAACTGCCTAAATCCACATAGCTCCATGATTTAATGTGTCCATTTAAAAGCAAAGTTTTCTAGTCTTTTGAAAACTTTCAGAAACTTGCTGCAATGGTCTTTATGTTTGTTTACTCTTTCTTTTTAAAAATTCTGTAGAACAATTTCCGTATTTATTTTAATATTGTCTGATCAACTACTAAGGACCTGCCCTTTTCAATCCACTGGAGCCTTCTCATTGACTTCAATACACTTTGGAGCAGACCCTGAGGTAGTATCTCTACAAACAAATTCTGTTTACTGAGTCACAACAGCTGAAGTGAACTCCAGACAATTAAAAATTTGGGTAATGCTTCAAAATTAATGACAATGCATGCAATTAATTATTGTTGAATTATAGTTTAACTCATTCAGAAGTACTTAGGACAGCCCATATTAATGCTAAATGAGTTCATTCTGATAACTATTCCAATGAATACCCAAGGAATTAGTAATAATTAGGCTGCTATTTTACAAAATGTCTCTAGGAATTTGTAAATATCTCATACTCATTTTTAATAATCCCCCCCACTATATTGAATTCATCTGAAAACAAGTGAAGAAACTTTGTGTCTTTTCTGTGTCAAGAAAGAAACTTGTTTACTAATGATGATAGACGTAACTAGTGTGAAGGACAGAGGATTGACAATGATGAGAGGGTACTCAGAGAAAAATGATTTCATGTACAAAAGCTGTGTGTGCCAGTTTAGGTTTAATGAAGTGGATGGATTAGAAATGGTAGTGAAGAGGACAAGGTATTAGACACCTAAAGTATGAGAAAAGAGAAGAATTAAAAATGGAAACAAACAATTTTTAAAGAAACCTAAAGCTCTTAAACTAAAATCAAGAGAAAATCTAGTAATCAGCAACATTCACTTTTTTAAATCCATATAGAGCAAATGCTCTTGCAAAGACAACACAGTTACTAGGGTACAAGATACAAGTGGAAATAGAGCTAGCTACAGATGAGCTGGAGGACCACAATGAAGAGTCTGGTCTTGCTGTTCATTATAAGAAATGTGAAGGTCACCTTTTGTAGCCCAGGATAAAATTTCCAGAAGGAAAATGCTAATTTGGCTTTATGAATAAGAGCAGATGCAGTAAGAATGATATTAGAAATGTGTAAAAGCAGTCTGGCCGAATTGTATCCCAGAATTTGCTAGGAAATTTGCTAGGAGGTTGCTAGGAAAGTAGGATGGCTTTTGACAAAAGATAGTCCAATATTTAAGATAAGATCATGGGAATAATAAAGGAATCAGCTGCTAGGAAGATGAGAGAAGCATCAAAGAGGGAAAAGAATAGGGCTAAATAACTTTAAGAAATGTGTGACTTGGTAGAGGACTGTCAGCATAAATTCGTTAAAGGAAGGTCAGAAGTGGCAAATTTGCTTGAGTTCTCTGAATAACTTGCTGACATGGTAGTCTATTGGGGAATCAGTGGGTATGATTTATGTGGGTTTCAGAAAATGGCTAGTTTTGTACTCCATGAAATATTGATCCTTGAAGTAAACTTTGATAGTATTGGAATGGATTCAAATTGACTTGGATGTGGGGGAGGTGAGGTCAGTAAATGGTAAAGAGCTCTTGGGTGAAGATAGCGGTGAAAAGCATGGTGCTGTATGAGATGATATAAAATCCACTTTTCTTTTTCCCTTATATGAAAGATGACCTACCAGGGAGGGGTTAATATGCAACAATATGGAAAAATGAGGTGGGAGTCTAGTCCAGTTGAACAGAATCAACACATGAAAATTTACCTGCCTAGATTGAAGCAGTTATTGTAAGTGGCTAATGGAGGGCAGTGTAACAGAGTATGTATTAGTAATACTCCCTGTGAGCCCGCATTGAGGCAGCTGAAATGATTGTTTTGGTGACTTTGCTAAAATAGTTCTTCTGAATATTGTTGTTTTTTCTGTTTCCAGCCTGCAACATAGATTTTGATTCCTCTGCACTGCATAATTTCCCACTGTTGTTCTGCTCCCTCCATATGCTCCTACAAACAGCTTGCAGGTTGCACTTTTTGTCAGTTTCAGAACAGCTTAGACCATTTCAGCAGTTTCTCATAGTTTACAACAGAAAACTGTACATTGAAAGCTGCCAAGCTGGCCATACTTAGGTCCCAGTTCTTCAGCATGAATGTAGGACACCTGACAGCTAGTGCTTTCCTGACAAGAGTTTCAGACTTCGTTTCCTTCTGCATGTTGGCTTTGTAATGCTTTATTGGAACACCTTCAATATGTACTATCAACTTCATCTTAGCACTTTCCAGCAGAAGAATCCAAGTGGAAATGATGGTGTCTATACAGAGTTTTATTTTCTGAACATTTGTGATCTGCAACAATACATTAGAGGCAGGTAAACTTAAAAAAGCATGAAATTTTTAGAGCTCTCTAGGACAGAGACTTTTTGTTTTACTTTTTTAAAAATTCAAAACTTCTAAAAAGATCTTTGAGTAATGGTTCTGTGCCTTGAGAGGAGTTGCTAGCAGCAGCCAAGTGTGTTCTTGCTTAAGTAGAAATAAATGTGACTCTTTTTATAAGGAGTTTCTTGAAGGATTCATGGAATTAGCCAAAAATGCATGAATACTAATAAAACAGTGAACAGTGTTCACACAGAGTTTCCTAGAGGGATTTCAGGATGATTTCTCATTTTATTTTCTGCAAGCCAGGAATCACAGCTTTAGAAGTACTGAGTAGAAGTAAAATAAAGGAACAGAATATTAGCTGATATGTGTACTATATAGATAGTAAAACATTCATTGTGCTCTGAATTATCACCCATTCCGTAGCTGATTTTCTTCACCATTTTTGGACAAAACTTAATCTTGATTGTTCTAAATGGGTTGGGCCTATGTGATGCCCCACTGTAGGTGTTTGCCAGCAGTCTGTCAGCACAGATCATGAAGCAGAATCAAGGTCCAAGTCATGCATTCATATTCATCCTTATGGTCACTCCGTTATGTCTGCCTCAAGATCACTTTTCTAAACTTCAGTTGGGGGAAAAAATGCTGGCTCATCTCCTCTCCCATATCTGGAAACTGGAACAGCATTTTTCAGAAATGTTTAGTAATGTTCCTTCCTTGTTCAGGTTCTAGTATTGAGTATGCCTTCTGACTTAATGGTGATGGTCTGTGAAATTATAGCCACTCTAAACCATCAGCTCCATCCATTCTGTTTCCCCTATTTCTTTTTATGTCTTAGATTGGAGACAATCAGAAATGACCAACAACAAAATATGTTTGAAAAAGTTACTTTCTTGTTCCGTTTCATTATTTCATTATTCAACATTTATGGCATATGAGCCATTACAAAAATAATAAAAATGGGAAATCCCATGGAAATTAAATATGTCAACAGAAGGCGGCATAAAAACTAAAAACACAGCTCCCATGAATGTCCCTTTAAAACAGTTAAGAAAATGTTAAAGAAGATAATATAGTGATTGTAGCTAAAAAGGTAGCATCTGCCAAAAGTTCCCCCACAGATTTTAACTATAATTAGAATAGGAAAACTGTAGTATCTGTCAGCAAATTTATCAGCTATTGCGGCACTTGGTATTTATATAGCTCTTTTTATAGCTCATTTGTGGCCAGATTTTCAGAGGAAAAATGGGAACTGAGCAGTTTTGGAAATCTGGCCATTTGGGCTCTAAAGTGGAAAGAGCTCCTCTGAAAATCTGGGCATGTACTTTGAAAGTTCTTTACAAATATGAACAAATTCAGCTTTACAATTTTTACCTCTCAAGCATTTGCAACCTCTTTTTTACAGACATAAACTCATTTTAAGACAATCCCCCATGTCAAATTAACAACAGAAACTGGAAGAAACCAAACCAAATCAAATCAAACATAGAGTAAGCAAACTCAAAACCAAGCCAATCAACCAAAGACTACGAAATGTATTGAGCCTTACATCACATCCTAAATCCTGTCAAACTTAGTTTAGCAGACTACCATGAAGAATTAATTCCAAAGGCAGGAGTCTTTTCTGAGAACACCATGCTGCTGCCTGTAAAGAGCCTTGAAACTGGTATCAACATTCCAGCGAACCATAATTTCTGTGAGAATCAGTCAGTGACAAGTGCACTCACGGTAGAGATGCCCCCTCTCGTCCCAATAGTACACAGAAGTGTGTGAGAAGAATCATGCCTTGTGAGCACTTCTTGCTCACTGTATTTCCTGTTTAAGTTTCTGGGAGGATATTGGTAGCAGCCTTAATCAAAGCATGTTGCAGTCACCTAGACAAGTAAAAAACGACTGTCATTAGGGGACTCTCATGCAAGAGAAGCTAGTAGCCCTGGCTAGTGAGAAATGATGATAAAAGCCACTGCAAGCCATTCATAGATTTTTATTTTTTTTTAAGGTCAAAGGGACCAATATGATCATCTGCTCTGACCTCCTGCACAATGCAAGCCACAGAACCTCCTGCCCAATCCTGAAATGGACACCTAACCTATGATTGAGTTACTGAAGTCCCTAAATCATGGGTTAAAGACTTCAAGGTACAGAGAAACCACCAGTAAGTGACCCATGCCACATTACAGGGGAGGCAAAAATCCCCCCAATCTCCCTGCCTATCTGCCCTGGGGAAAAATCCCCTCTTAACACCAGATCTGGCATTCAGCTAATCCCTGAGCAAGTGGGCAAGACTCACCAGCCAGACACCCCAAAAAAGAATTCTCCACATCAACTCAGATCCCACCTCATTTAATTCCCATCACAGGCCATTGGCATATTTGCCTCTAGTAGTCAAAGATCAGTTAATTGCCAAATTAGGCTGCCCCATCATACCATTGCTGTTAGCTGAAACAGTGCATTACTATGGTTCCAGTGAGGCACCGAAACTTTAACACATTTTTTCAGAGTGACCCTATGTAACCCATATGCCAAAAAAAGGCTATCTGTTTAAGAGATCTACTGAGGGTAGGTTGCTGTTGCTGGGTGGATTAGCTACCCACAACCAGAAACTTCTGGAAGTAGGGAGAGGTACCATTTTGAGCATGCTCCACAGGGTTCCCTGCTGGTGTGATCAGAGTGGATCACATGAGAGCAGCAGTCTGTGCAGACAGCAGGCTGGAGCTGCTTTGAGAAGAGCCCATGTGCTCAGTCTTTATAAGAGAAGCTGAGCCAGGAGTGAACAACAAGATGTTTTCTTCCTCCTATGGAGTCTTCTGCAGCAGACTTTGGGCACATGCATATGGGACTGAGGGCTGGTTAAGCAGTGAGCTGACCAGATGGCGCTGGTTCCAGAGGAGAAGGAAAAGCCTGCATGGAATTCTACTGAAGATTCCTGCAATGAGAGAAGACGAGGACAGCTATTTCTTGCCATTCAAGCCTCTACACTGGAACAAAGACTGTAGCTGAGAGTTGGGTGAACTCGATCTGGACTTTGGGACTCCTGCGTATCTTTCGTGCGGGGTTTCTGTAGGGATTGTTCTGTTTAATTGTATTTTGTTTTCTTAGGATAAGGTTTATTTAGTCAGTAGTTAATAAAGTTCATGGTTATGTATGTTTTTATTAGTATTTTAATGTGGGAGGGTAACTCTGAGCAATCTTTGCTGTGAGTCCCATACAGACTGGATCTTGGGTCTCCAGCTACTTTCTCCACAGGGATTGGAGTTTATTTCTGTGAGGCGCTGGAGAAGGGCAATTGAATTAATTTTAGCCCACCCGAAGGTTACACTTACACTCGCAGTAATTGGGTTAGATACAGCATCAGCTTTCTCCTCTTTCTGTTTCCCCTTTCTTAGCATCATATTCATAAGGATTGAGTCCAAGCTAGTTTGTTTTCGTTGACTTTATGGCCTTTATGAAGTGGATGGGGAACCTGACTCTGCAAATTTAATTTACATGGGAGAAGATGCTGCAGTGATGGGTTGTGTAAAAACCATGGATGCATGGATAGGAGAGTTAACAAAACACATCAATCTGGTTTCAGAAGCTGATGATTTGATGGAATCAGCATGACCCAAACCCCTTACCCAAGCCCATGATTCAGAAGAGACTCCCAAACATCACTCATACCATCACCGTTCTGTGCTCAGATAAGAAACCAAATGGATAGGGATATAGCAAATCTCGGGATGTTATATTTTCTATAACCCAATTTTCTCAGTAATCGTCCATGAAAATGTATGTCTGAGGATGGTAATTAGTAATGCTGTTAATACCTAAAAGATGCTTTCTTGACCAAGAAGCAAACTACTGCCTGGTAAAAAGGCAACTTGCACTTTGACTTTTTTAAGGCTGCCATTACTCACTCTGCAGAATTTAACCAGTCATCTCACAGCTATATCATCTGACAAGTAACTCTTGCAGCATATACCCAGAATTTTAAAAAACACAGTTTGATGAAAATGAGCCAAAAGTCAATATATTTCTCATCTCTTGTTATAACACTCTATAGCTGTATTGAACCAGGAGAAACATCCAACTTTATCACATTTTTCATGATTCTGATGTAATCAGGTCTATCCACTTATCCTTTTTTAATTTTTGCTTTCTCTCTACTTTTTGTGCCTAAAACAAAAGAAACACTTGCAATACGATGAGAGGGAATATTTCTGAACTGGCTGGAACCAGAAAGTATTGAAAATTTCATGAATGATCCTAGTCTCATGGGAATTCTGATACACCTACAAAATGATACAGACGTTATGGTTACATTTCAGATAAGCATTTGAACTTTTGGATGCTTAGCTAGATTAATCTACTGGTCTTTTTAAAATTCTGTACGCACTCGTTATTTTATTCCACAACAGACAGTAAATCTTTTGCTACCATCTGGAATAGTATGTGTGCGTAGGTTACTTTTGGGGTCAAATTCAAAAGCATAGTAAATTGGGCCTCCGATTCTGCAGGTGCAAATTTGCAGGTGGATATAATTCCAGGCACAATTTTGTAACTGCAGTTTGTCACTTCGATGTCTGAGTCTCTGATTGCACCTGTCAAGTTGGGTATTTATTTATCTATGTGCCCTAAACTGTGGCTGCAAAATTGTAAATAATTGGAAGGTGCAACTACTGTTTGGACCCAGAAAAATGATAGCATCAGGTTAATTTGGATCCTAACTCTAAATCTCATCAAGGGTAGAATTCAAAGAAGTTATTTGTATAAATGGCAAAATTGACTGTTTGTTTTGATTAACTGAAAGCGTGTTGATTTTTTTTTTCTGTCCTACTTTGTTGTTGCAACAAATGAACTGTATTTTAGCCTGCTTACTATACTAGTGTCTATTTGAGCTGAGCAGAACCATCAATTCCTGCTTCTAGTGCTCACATGCTGAAAGTGACATTTTCATAAGGATTCAGAGAGCAATTTTTCTTGTTATGGTAAAACAAAAACCTGTTTTATGAAAGGAGAAAATGCACAGTTTTCACAAAAACAATTCTCACCTAAGATTAGATTTTCCTTTTGTGGAAAAAGAGATATAAGAACAAAGGTGCTTTGCTTATTCAGACCCACAAAAATGCATGCTCCTCTGGAAAAATTTCTTATAAGTAGCTAATAATTTTGGGGTGTTTTGTGGATAAAGAAGTACTGAACATTAAGTGTTATGAGATAGGTCTCTGGTGGGTTAACAAACAGTATGATATATAGAGTTGAGTTCTGATTTGTCTGGAGGTGTTTTCACAAGTTCCTTTGAATCTTATTGTGAACTTTGAAAATCCTATAATTTCCCCCATTATTCTTGGCCTCCTAGGGAACTTATATTTGAGGGATCTACATGCCACAGTTGTGCATCATAATGATGAGCATAGATCTCAAAGTTCCCCTCTCCTTGCCTCCCAAAAATTCCAACATGCGTTTTGCAGCATTATGACATACACAGTTACTAAAATCCACTGTGTTCGGCTCAGTTAACACTGACATCATGGAGCCACTGCCCAGTAATTAACAGTTCAAATATATGTTAAGACCATATTTTCTTAGCCTTTCTTTTACTAAGCGTGTTGTCCAGCTTTATGAAATCTCACATGGAACACATCTTATAAAAAAATAAATATGTGAATGTTAGAGAGGCTTTTCTTGTGTGCAATTTTATAGAAAAACAATTTTTTTCTTGTGATCTATCAAAATAATTCTGCTGGGAGTTTGTGACATTTGCTCTTCTGAGGTAAGACAAGCACTTGATTTCCCCCGCCCCCTCCCCCCCAGCCTCGCAATGTGTTCAGACAGTGCATACACTGCAATGCAATGGGACAATCGCATATTATTGCTTGCATAAAACTCAGTTTAGGGAAACTGGGAATAAGACTCATGTCTATTCTGATGTGATAATATCCCTTTGCTGTGTGTGCGTGTTTTACTGCTTGGAAATGCCTGTGTAGGATTTTATCTCTTTCTGTACTTGGTGAAGGAAGTTGGACTTTCTCTTGTTGCCTGATCAAAGAAGCCAAGCCCTACAAAGTGCTATTAAATTATAATGGGCAAAAGTGTAACTTTCACCTATAAGTTAGTAGCTGGAATGATGTTACCTATGGTAATTGGAGGAAAGACCTTTTTTTCAGATTAATAACTTGGGGAGCGGGGCAGGGGGTGGACTACACCAATACCAGGAGTATCAATCAGGCTCAATTTGTGCATGTTCCTGTTGTGCTAAATGTGTCAAGTTGGCATACTGGATGAATGTAATTCTTGTAAATAAACGAGGTGGATTCTTTCTTCTCAGTGTTCCTTGTGAATAAGATGAGTGTGTTTTAGCAGTGAGTACAAAATAGTGCAAAGGTCTTGTTATGCCTATAGTAAATGTGTTGAACACGATCATTAATTCGGCAGAATTTTTAGAGTTGGAAATGGTCCCATATTGAAACAAAGATAAGTGGGACTGTTTTTTTAAAAAATCATGGAAATGACACTTGTTTAAATTCTTGTCAATTTTGCCACTGGGAGTTCTTAGAAACATGGGGTCTGTGACTGTGCACCCTAATTATGACTTGTTATTCAACTAAAAGGGTATTGTGGCAAAATCCTTACATGCAGCCTGTGTTCAATCCAAGTTGGCAGCTCTCTACTCACCTGGTCACCTGGAAGGCAACATTTACAAGGAGCACATCAATGTACCTCCTATAATAATTTATTACCAAGATACAGACATTTTATTAAAAAAACTACGCAAATGATCTGTTATTCTGAACTGGGGCATCAGTACATTTGAAGATACAATGTGTTTGAAGTGAACATTCTGTTGTGTGGTCAGAAGAAAGGGGTATCAATAAAGCCAGCTGTCATGCCCTGTCAGGCTAAGTCAGTGAAAGGCTCTTTGTAACGCGTGTGACCTATAGTGGAGATAGTCAATACCGTGTGGTAACGAATTGTAAGAGACATTTATATGGTCAATTGGAGTATGAGATCAAAGGTATATACATCAATTGGGCATGAGGCAAATTTCCTGTTACTGTTTCTGAAAATGAGTTATTGCTGAGCCAGAGTATCATGATCTAACTATATAAAATATACCAATATTTCATGTGTGTGTGGGTGTATATACACACCCCCACTTGAATTAGAACTAAAACAGCTAATGAAAGGAAAGGATTTACACCCGAAAAAAATAGATAACAAAATTGATGTGGTAGAACAATCCCCTGCCAGGTTAATATGCAGAAGTAATAACTTATTAGTTATACCTCCCTGAATGGAAATTGGGTTAAAAGGATGAATTATTGTCTAAAATATTGCACTTGGCATTATTTTTGCTGTATTATGTACTATATACAGGAAAATCAAACGTTTGTAAAAGGAATATTAAGTAGTCCCTGAAAAGTCTCATGAAGAAGTCTAGCACCAAACTAGTGTAGTCATTACAAACATCCTTTCTCCAACACAACCACATACTTGGAAGCTCCGGAATAAAAAACACATCATTGTCTCCATGAGGACTGCAGTTTCTTCAGAAGTGTATAGGCACCAGAATATACCTAAGTGACCGTTAGGCCTCAGCAGTCAGTCACAGCCTACCAAATCCCTGAAACTTCCTTATTATGAGTTAGTTAGATGCTAAAATTTATGTGTCTGGGGTTCTTTTAACCATCACCCCATCAAGTGGGGGCTTCGTAGCACATAAGTATTTCCTAAGTGAGGCATAGGTAAAAGTCAAGTCAAAAATGCAGTAAGCCTACAAGGCTCAAGTACTATAAGACAACAGCTTAGTCAAACTAATTAATGTATGAGGTCCACAAAGCCTTAGCATGAATAGTAAACCAAGAACTATCAAACAGAAGTAGTTAACAGAAGAGTTTTGCAAGGGAGTTTAGAGAAGAAACATGAGCGCTAAATACCTATGATTAACATTCTCTGAATTTAGGGCAATAAAATTCCCTCCCTCTCCCCCCTCCCAAAAAAACAAAAACATGCAGATGTTTTAAAAAAAAAAAAAAAAAAAAAAGAAGCAGGGCGATATCTAGCAGCAGAGTGGGGATTATCTAGTTTATTGAACTGAATGCAGCATGTCTAATCTTTCATTGTGGGCAGGTGACATCTGCATTCAGTACAGGGAACTCGTGGTCCTCAGAGATGGAGGGCTATGGAGACCAGAGTGGCTGAACTGGAGGAAACAAAGAAGACAGAAAGGTAATAGATGAAACTTTCTGGAACACAGGGTGATCCTACCCCTAGCCGCGCAGCCTCTGTGCTATTGAGGAAGATGAAAGTCACGGGGAAGGAGACAATCAAAGTGAAGTGGATGGCAACAATCCCATAGTAGGAACCTTCCAGATGATGTTCTGTTGCACTGAAGATACCGCTCTGAGACAGGGAATCATAGAGTCTAGGAAGAGACAGATAATAGTATAGGGGGCTTGATCACTGGAAATATAAATAGCTGGGTTTGTGGTACTGCATGGTGAATTTCATGCTGACTGAAGGTTGCATTTCTTTCGAGACATGGAGACAGGCTTATGTGCAATGCTGGGGAGGAGCTAGTGGTTTTGCTTCATGTAGGTACCAGTGACAGGAAAGATGTTCTGGAGGCCAAATTTAGGCTGCTAGGTAAGAGATTGAAGTCCAGGAACTCCACAGTAGCAGTCTCTGAAATGCTTCAAGTTCATATCACAGGATAACATGCTGTAATGACTAACGAGCTGGTAGGTAAACCTAAGTCCTAGAATGATAGCAGCCTTCAACTACGTGAAGGGGTTCTCCAAAGAGGAGGGAGCTAGGCTGTTCTCAGTAGAAACAGAACAAGGAGCAATGGTTTCAAGTTGCAGCTGGGGAGGTTGAGGTTGGATATTAGGAAAAACTTTCCCACTAGGCGGGTGGTGAAGCATTGGAATGGGTTACCTAGGGAGGTGGTGGCATTTCCATCTTTGGAAACATTTAAGGCCCGGTTAGACGAAACCCTGGCTGGAGTGATTTAGTGGGAGTGGTCCTGCTTTTAGCAGGGGGTTGGACTAGATGATCTCATGAGGTCCCTTCCAACCCTATGATTTTGAGGAGGGAGGAGTAATGTTAATTGACTGAAAGAAGTGTAACCAGACACAAAGAAGAGACCAGATGATGAGTGAGGATACTGAACTAAAAGGACAATTGCCACACAAACAGGCTTCAGACCATGTGATGAATAGTGAATTTATCAGTATATATTTTTCCCCTTCTGTTTCATTTTCTATAATAACTGATTGGTTACTGGGACTAAGTGTACTTGCCTCATTATCAGACATCACCTGTCCGAGTCATTCATTGATATCCCCAATTCACTGTTTGTGACTTCACAATGCATTTCCTTGGAGGAAACTGAGATGTCACCAACGGTGGATTGAGACATCACTGAAATGATTCTGGTAGAAGAAGAAGGATGTTTATACAAAATGCTTGTTAATCAGAAACAACAGTAAAAAAATATGCAGGGAATAAAATAGGATCATTTTTTAGAATTTTTGTTTTGATAATTCTGTATACTTTCTGAAAAAAGAAAAAACACTTGCAAAAGATGTCAAACCTTGGTTAAGCAATTGTCCATGGAACAAGCAAAACTATTTGCCTATGAAAATATTCTTTAAATACAGATCAAGCAAAGCTATACAGAAAACCTTGTGTGAATATTGTACTTTAGGGCCCAGTTGCATAGGCCTATGGATTTCCCATTGAAGTCAATAGGAGCTCTGCACAGCGAAGCATCAACAAGTTTGGACTCTAAAGAATTGTTTACAACAGGAGGTTACCTGTTTTTAAAAAAGTTTCTCTTTGTAGATTTCACTGTGTGTTTGTAAAATGCTTCTAAGATTCCTTTTTAGTCTGTATTTGCAGTAGAGTACTATTTTACATTATTAAAACTTTTGTCAAGTCATTCGGCAAAACAAAAAATACAGTTGATGTGTGGGAATGTGGGTGCAGGTTTGCTTCAGGATTTTTTTTATAAGCAAAAATAAAGTAGACTTCCTTATGTAGAAGCATCCTCTAAAAAAGGATCAAGAGATTAGCTAGTTGGGCAATAAGAATGTATCTGTCTCAGTAGATCATTTATTAGTCATGATCTTATGCCCATCGAAGAGAAAGACAAAACTCCTACTGACTTCAGAGCCCCAAGATCATGTACACTTGGTGGATTTTAGAATTATTGTTTCCTTATAGCACATACTTGTAATTTAGTTGTTTGGCTATTGGGTGTGCTATAATGAAGCAGATTTCAAGTAACTATACTTACAAGTATAGGATCAAATACTATATTCAGGCAAATCATCCATTCAGAGTGACACTGAAATGAACAGAAAATTTGACATTAAGAACTGCAGGATCAGGTATATACACATTTCTTATTGCTTTGATTCATTTAATTTGTGCAATATCTCATGTAATGAATTTTGATTGTTTAGATGCTAGCACAAGAAGATATGAATGGATTTTTTTCCCCTTTAATAGTATTCATTATTTTTTGGTTCATATATAACTTAAGTTTTATTGGCATTCTGTCTCTTGTTTGCCTATCCTGTGGATTGTATCAGCTGACATGAATCTGTTGTTCTTAATTTCTATGCTTTATGTGCCTGTATTGTAATTTGGATTTTATTGTTAATATCACACAAAAGAGAAATGAAAAATCCTGCACAGCGTGAGATGAAATATAGATAGCCCAGCTCACCATTAGCATCTCCATATCACACACATGCACCAAATAAATATATTCTTTGTAGATGCAGTAAATCCAGTGTCTTTATGGCTAGACATTTTAAACAACAAATTGTCTGATGTACCAATGACAGCCAAACCATACCACCCTGAAAAAAGGCAATTTAATGTAAGGTTCACATTGCATTTAATAAGCTAGCTTTTTCTTTAAAGTGGCCTAACACAATGATGATTGCAATGACTGATCATTTGATGGTACTTTGGTTGGTATTGTTAAAAATACAGAGTGGTTTGTTTGTTTTTGACAGCTGAGATTCTGCAGTGAACATGTGATTCTAGGAGCAGGGACCCTATCATGGTCCTATAATACATATGTCTTAATGCAGCCTGACAGGAGGCAGGACCAATAATAGAAAGGAGGACAGAGATTGTAGATTAAATGTTTTGATGAGTACAGATCATGTGGTGAGGGTTGGGAGGAAGCAATCCTTGAAAATTAACACACGCTAACTTTTTGTCAGAGTATATTTACTTATGTCCCATGTTTATGTGGGATGAATGAGAATTAAGGAAATTTGATAATAGAAAACAAATGTTGTACAAGTATTTGATCTTGTTGTGCTGCATACTATACAAATCACCTCCTATGTTGACGTTGTTTTTGACTAAAAGCTTTTTTCATGGGAAAATGCCTTTTACTCAAAACCAAGACCTTCTAGGAGAATGCCAATTTCAATAATTTCCCTTTTGTAATTTTTTTTTGTGAAGGGGGAAATATTGTAGTGGTCAATACCCCATTTTGACAGTTTTTTAAACAAAAAGTTCCACTTTTAGTTCAAATTGACATTTTTGTTTTAAAATGTAAGTTAATTCACTTTTTTCAAAGGAAAACCTTTAAAATGGAATGTTTTGACTGACCCAGTCTGAAGTTTTCTTTGGACAAAAAATTGAGATTATGAATTTTTATCTTGATTCAGCATGGGAAAAATTTGAAATCTCAAATTTTTGCACAATGTGAAAACTATTTCAAGAGCCGAAAATGTGTCTCTTATGTCTTGAGCTAAAGAGCCAGGCTCTACAGAGGGAGGTTATAATTGATTCACAACCTGTGTGAGCTGGGCACAGAAAGAGACATGTGCCACATATTAACCAATGGATAGCGTTGTATCTACAGCCAAGATAGCAAATCAGCATTTTCTTCAGGAACATCTTCCCTGAGGACTTCTTAATGCAGGCCTACTTTACTCTCCTCAGTGCAGTTAGCCACTTAGAGGAAGCTGCTTCCCCAATGTGCCTTTATAGCACTGACCCTTTAAATTAATAAAGCCAAGCAGTTGTGGTCCATTTTCAACTAGCAGCTGCTGGCTGCCACTGTCATCCCCATTTATACAACTGTGTTACGCGTCCATTCTTCCCGCATCTCAGGAATCAGAAATGAAAATGGGAGGAGTCAGCATGTTGTCATGCAGTATCTTTTTATAACTGTGATGAGACTCCTATGGCTAGGTGCTATTCCAGAGGGTTTTAAAACATTTAGAACCAAATTCAGAGCTGGCATAAGCAGGTGTAGATCCATTAAAGTTAACCGAGTTGTGTCCACTTGCATTGGTGTGGCCCCTATCTTGGAATTTACTGGACACCCTAAACTCAAATCCTGCTAAGTAACATACTTCATCAGTGGCACCAATTGAGAATTCCAGATTAGATTTTAAACCTTCTACCAAATGGACTCTCTGCTGGTGATGAGCAAAATTGCACAAAATTACCTAGATTTGCTCTGTAAGTGTCCATCTGCAGCAGTGATGTCTGTGTAAGTATTTTGATTTTTTTGTGAATGTGCAAAAATATGGATTTCTCCTCTTCCCTTTCCTAGTTCTGCTGACATAGAAAACTTTTCATGCAGTTTTATAATTAGGCTATGGTGTCCTGTGGCCCCATGCAGTAGTGCTGTATACTTCAGAATTCTTCACCACTTAGAACTTCCATTTCACAGGGAGTTGTGGTTACTTTTGTCTTAGACCTTCCTTCGATCTACCAAGGATCACATCCCATGTTTCGCTCCTATGCTGAAGCATCGAGTCAATAATGGCAGAATCTCACCTCCATTTGGGACTGATCCAACCTCACTGAAGTCACTGATAAGACTCCTATTGACTTGCATCTAACATGTACATTCCTTACATCTAACCCATATGAAAATGGGAATTTCATGTAGGTTCAGCCCCAAACCCCAAATCAGTACTGGTTCACTCAAAAGGTATAGGAAGGTATAGAGCACAGCTTCAAATACATATTAAAAACCCTGACTGAGGAGAATTTTGAGTGATTTCAACTTTTGTAACAAAAATGATATTTAGTTCTAGCACACTTTCATTGCATGGTTTCTTTAAGTCTCTCTCCAGTGTTGACAAGAAGTTTTCAAATGGATACTTGAGGGTACTCTCTGCTCCTGATTATGTTCTGTGCAATAGGATCATCCTATATAGCAATGGTGTAATCCCTTGTTTAAAGCAAAGCATTTTCCTTCAAGATACATTTCAAATGAATATATTATTGAACATTATAGTTTGTGGTTAATGCCTCTTGGAGGTTGTTCTCACCCCCCTCATTTTGCTTGATGTTCCCCTGTGATCTTAAAGAATATAAAACTAAGTAAAATTAGCCATTCCTTCTAAAAACAGTTGATGCTCTATATCTGACATGTCATGACTCTTAGGTCTGTATTTGAGATCTGTGGAAATAACCACTAACACAATTTGTTTAACCTTATATTGACTTAAATTGGTGAGGACAGCGGGAAGATTTTTCTCTTACCGTGTGTGTGTGTGTGTGTGTGTGTGTGTGTGTGTGTTTTTTTTTTTGTTTTGTTTTGTTTTTAAGTTATCCTATACTTTGGCACTCTTACTAGCAGACAACTAACATTTCTTGTGTTTTTGTTCATTTTAAAATTTTATTAATTATGTGGATATCTGAGTCATCTGCTTTAACTACAATAATTAGTACAGAGTAAACACTTTAGGCTTCATTTTTTGGAATGATATGGTGTCACTTTTTAAATATTTATGTTTTGAACTGAGTAACCAATCAATTCTACTGGTTCAGGGTTACATCTATAATCTCTGGATAATAAAGCTGAGTTGATTTGCATTGGTACATTCACTTACTCTTTTGTACCTGGCTAGAATGGCTGCAGTAGATAAAAAGTGAAAGGAGAACACATGAAAGCAAGCAAGAAAGGAGTGTTTGAAAATGTAGGCTATGGTGGAAAAGAACATATGGAGAAAAGCAGACAGGAGAGGGAGCTGATAGAAAGCAACTAAATGTAGCCCTATGTCTAAGTGATTAAATAAATATACATATCAGCACCTACTGTAGGTAAATATTCAAGCATTGTTTGTCTCAGACAAGGGTATTCTGTATAATTTATTTGCACACTTTTTAAAAAGAGAAGTCTTGAAGAGATAATGTATACAATTGATATCTTGAAAATAAAATATGAATTCCCCTTTTGAATTTGATAAAAAGAAGGTGACTATGATCCTGAATCAAGAAAATAGAGAAGCTTGTGTTGTCTGTCGCTGTTCTGAACAGCACTTATGCATCCACTTAACCGTCACATGTGCTTAAGGATCACTGATTAATGTTAAGCATTTGCTTAACTGGTATGTTGTAGAGGGGTAGCTTCCCTGAGTCGGGACCACAGGAAAGAATCTTTTCCCCATCACACTTGCTATGGCTCTTTTTGGTTCTTTTTTCTTGTATTGGTCATGGAAGATTATGCAACTTGTTTTTGGAGTTTTAGTAAATTTCACAGGTTTAAAACAATTATACATCTTTAAGATTTTTCTTTTTTTAAAGGGTATTTTATGTCAGTAGATATGTAGTTTAGTTATCACATGTACAATTGTACTTTACAAGTTATCAAATTTATTTTCCTCTGAAAATAGACTATTTCTTCTTCTTTTATCCTTTATATCAGTAGAAAGCAAAATTAAAATCTTTATAATTTTTTCTTCTTTCTGCTGCTTTGGAACACAAATAACATTTGTGCTAGACTAGCTAGTTAGTGAAAGCATTTAAAATAAGGCAATTTGTTTATTAAAGTGGTTTTTTTTTTTAATTGTGAAAAAGAGCAATGCACAAATGACATTTCCTTACTCAGTAGATCTGCTCTCTATTTATTAAGCATAGTGATACCTGTTTGAAGACATACAGGACCAACACAGTTCTGAGAAGGTTAACTGGATTCTTTTCTGGCCAGTGTACCATCAAGAGAAGGTCCCACATGCATAGTAGCCTCTGCCACCTCATTGCATTCATTTCACATTTGCAGTCCACATAAAGGCAGTGTAGTTGCACAGATGTAATTGAAGGCAGCATTTGACCTGCAAAATCTTTAGTATTTGTGATCATACTTGAGATGGAAAGAGCCCAGCTTGACTTTGGTATTTCAGGTTGTTTTATGGGTTTGCAGTTTTAAAAAAAAACCCCACCAAAACAACAACGAAAAACCACAACGGCTTGTAAAATGACTACATTTGATATGGAAGCTACTGAGAGACAACGAATATGGAACCCTGCATTGCCATTTGTACACAGTAACTTTCCAAAATAAAACGAGATCTTAATAGTATGATCAACTGCAAAATGCAATCTTAAACAGTGCTCAAACTGACCCCATATGAAAGGATGAATAACTCCTGGAAACGAGCTCCTCCACAGTTCCAGGACGTTGTTTGATGAACATGTTTTTTTGGGAGTATGGGAAAAAGAAACCCCCAATAGGCTGATGGGGAGGAATCAGGCTTCTCCACAGTCCCACTGATGTAACTATTCCAAACCTGTGCTTGCAGCATGGGCTACGTCTCTTGCATAACCTCAATTGTGCATGTTCATGACCACTGGTTCTGTATAATCATGGACAAAATGTCCACACCATATCATGCCTCCACCCTCCTCTGACTGTCAGTGCAAAGCCCTTTTTTCCCTCTTCTCTTCTGTCCCTTTCTTTCCCTAGCCATTGAAACAGTAGCAGTTCTACTATCTTGGAGGCCTTCCTTCCACATAGCCACCATGGTATGTATAAGTGTAACCCTACAAGAACAAGTTTAGAAAGAAGATACCCAGCAGGGTAAGAAGTGCTGATTGTTGATAACCCGAACCAGTCTAGTTTATCCAGATGATGAATCTCTGTACCTTCAAGACTTTCAAAGACATTATGATGTGCCTTTGGCTCTAATAGTATAGGATGGGGTAGGGGTGAGGAGGAGCAAGAAAGGAATGTTTTTGCAATAAGATGAAGCAACATTTTTATTGCTCTTTTTTCATAAACAGTTGTGTTGCCATTTGGTCACACACTTGCTGTTTAATTGCAGAAGCTGATCTATCAAAGAGGTGTCACTTTGCTCTGGGACAGGTGTGGAAAATGGATGATTTCTAGCTTTGACTTGAGAAATAGTGATGTGCTAGACCTGAAGAACTGTGCTCACTCTCAAAAATGGCAGAAGTATGCCTGAGATCAAATTCACCAACACTTTACAATCAAAATCCCTCAACTCCAGCTCTTTAACTGAACCAAGGCTTGCATAATTCAGGTAAAGTAAATTGAAATTAAAGGGAACGCTTCCTATCACAGCAGGATATTTGCCTCAGGACTGCACTCACGCTGGAATTCACAGACTTGATTTTTAAGAAGGGCTGGATAATTTTATGATCAATATAATAACACATTTAGTTACGCACGCTAAGTTAGAGATAATTGGATTTCCTGCTTCACAGCATCAGCTGACTATTAGAGGGGTCAGGAAGGAATTTACACATGCACGCGTGGCATGCGCACACACGCCCCTTTACTTCCTCATAGACAGCAGTGAAGACATGTTAATGCACAGTTTGGAATTTTGTTATATTCCTTTGAATCATTGTGCATTGACAACTTGCTCTGAATAGTTAAAAATGATGTCTTCATAATAACAAGAAACTTCCTGTATAACTGGTAATGAAAATGTATGTGCTGCAAGAGAAAACTGCAGGCACTTTGTCGATTTCATAAATGGCAGCAAGCTCTGGACCCAGCTGCAAGAAGAAAACAATGTGTCACAACATCAACTCTTAATATCTGAAACGCCTTTGGGGAATATGAAAAGCTATCCATGTCCAGGACAGCAGCAGATTGCCAGATATTGGCCTCGCACTCCCTAAAATGTGATTGCCAGATTAGTTAGCGTCTTCTTCATCCTCCCATAATGGTCACTTGAGAAATCAACACCAATGATAGATCATTGCACTTTTGCTACTTATTTGGTGTCTGCACCTCTTAGTGATAATGTAGGTGATAATTAGTATTTGGGGAATAATTACCACAATCAGATTAAGAGAAGACCCACTTCACATGACATAACACAATGGGCCACTCTTTTTCCTGACACACAAGCTGTGCATCAACCATACATGGAGCCTAAAGACATGGAAGAGAAGTGAGGAACTGACAGTAGTTATTAGCTACAATTTCTTAAAAAGCATCCTGCTGGCTACTCAATCATATAAGGTGACACTTCTAAAACTCTCTGCAGAACACCTGGAATTTTCTTGATTTTAGGGTTGGTGGATTGAGTAGAGTGTCCATTATATAGGAGAGAAGAGACAAAGCCATTGCAGCAATTTAGGCTCCTCTGTTCTTTTCATTCTTCTGTCCATGCCTTTATAGATGGATAGGTTGGATCGGCTTGGGTAAAAAGAGGCTTTTCATATTTGAGCCTGTGCTATACAGAGAGGAGGACTTTAGAGTTTTTTAAATGTATTTTCTCCATCAAGAAATAGCCTTCTTAAAAATAAATTGCACAGGGTAGAGGGGGGAAACCAACAAAAAACGAAACCCAACAGCCACCCACCCAGCCAAATGACTTTTCCAATAATATTTAGATTTTGTGAAAATTTTGCAATATTTTAAGAAACCTTTTTATCAAAAATGTTACCAAATTTATTATCAATGATTTTTAAAAATAAATGAGTCCATTTGGAAACTGATATGGTTGAAAAATATTTTTACGATTTCTAGAGCACCTTAAGATGCATTAAATTAATTTAAGAAAAAATGACTAAAGATTGGAAGAATGTTGTCTAAGAAATAAAATGTATTGCTGATCATTCATGTCCCTTCCCAATCCTGCTACACATTATGGTAAGAGGTAATTAGCTACCCCAAGCATAACTGGAAAATTAAAGCCAGCGCTTCCTATTCCAATGGCAGTACAATCCCCATTATACTGCGGGCAACTTGCTCAGAATTACAGTGCTAACACAAACTGTATTAGGAATTTCACATTGACATCATATATGTTAGCTCACTTAACACTACAGTAATTAGAAATCACTGTATCCAAGATCAGGTAGGATATATTTAAATAGAAAGAAAGCTGAAGACTTTAATTACAAGAAGGTCATACAGTATTTTATATTAATGAAAATCAAGACTGATAGATCAAAACTACTACACTACAAATGATGAAATTATTAAAAGTATGTTAAACAGAAAGAAATAGGTCAGCTTGGCACATACAAGAGAAGAGCTAAGTAAAGTCGTGGGGAGAAATATTCAAATATTCATTCACATGAAGAAACACCGGATGTAAAATCCCAGGAGAATGGTACAGTTTGGTAAGGGCTAGGTGGGCTCTAGCCCTTATGTGGGTGCAAAGTAGAGGGGAAGGAAAGGAATAAAAAATCTATCATATTTCCCTCATAAAAGTTAGGAAGAATTACCATACTTCCCTGAGTTCAGAAACAATATCTGCTCCCCAGAGGACATCCTCCAAAAAAAAGTGGGGAGGGGAAGAGAGGTGGTGGAGCCATTAACTGCCCTATACAGGCAGTGGCCCAGTGAGCTCTTGAGCCATGTTTTGGATGAATATTGGGCCCCTTTTAATGCAATAATAGCAGTTTCTGCCTTTTTGTTACATAGCTCTAGAATCAGTTCTGTAATCAATAGTTGGTAACCAGATCGTTAGTAGAGTTGAATTGGAAACTTTTTTTTTCATACAGTGAACATTTTTGAGATTTAAAAAAAAAATTGTCATCAAAATAATGAAAAAAAATCATGAATTAAAAGAAAATAGTTTGTCAATTGCTATTTTTGTTTTGATAATATGGAAATGTTTCAGGTTTGACCATTTAACATTTTTTTTTGGTTATGACAATTTTGAAACCCCTTTCAGTTTTTTTAAGTTAAGAAACTAATTAAAATTGACCCTTTTTGGAAAATCTGTTTAGATAAATTGTCATTTTTCAAGGAAAGCACATTTATTTAAAAAAAAATTTCCAGCCAGCTCCAATATTAAATTAATATATTTAACAGTAAAGAAAAGCTGGGTGAAAACAGAGCTCTGAAAGGAAATAGGGTTAGTGAAAAATGCAGAGCTGTGTAAGAAGTAAATCAAGTGTATAATATCATAAAATTAATGTCAGTATAAGTCATAGGGTAAACCATGGAGAATTATATGAACCTTTTTTTCCAGCAGTTTATACAAAAATTAATCCAGACAGACATGTTTAATGCACTCACTTTATAGGGCATTAAATATGAGAACATGGAGGAGGAAGAAAAAAAGCCCTGAAAGAAGCAAGCAGCGATGGCACTAGCTAGCACCAGAGCTGCTATACGGACCTTTTGAATAAAAATATATACATTTAAAACATTTGCGGGAGGGACAACTCTACCAAAAAAATGAATAGGTGTGGGGCAAAAACTGAACTGTTTAAAATTAGTATGGCACTCTTAAACCAAACTGACACAGAGATGCTGTGGGAACGTGATCAAGCATTTCAAACAGAAGATAGAAGCAAAAGAATTGCATCTCGTGAATAAGCAAAACCAAGAACTCATTAATAAAGCTTTAACTATACACCTGTACATAAGAGTCCTTCAGTAAAATGAAGCAAGAAAACTTGTCCCTCTTTTATCACCATAAAAAAAGTTTAAAATTTGGCGCAAAAGACATAATGGCAGATGGGGAAGGGTGAAAAAACCTACAAGGGTCCAATATCATCAAGTTAAACGTGAAACCTCTGCAACTCAGACAGCGTGGAAGAAGTGTATTTTTCCTCCTTAAATACTGTTGCAAGATAATGCAAAGTCTAGAAAGCCCCAAATGTGTACTGCTGTTTGAATATTGGGGACACGTACACATGTAGATGTAGTATCTTTGTGGGTTCACTCTGTGGGAAGAGTCTCCAAAGTACATAGTATGGTTGAGGCAGTGGGATATTGGTAATGTAAAAACTGCCTCTGCTGGTGGCTGAAAAGGACAGCTTCTGGTATGGACTCATAAAATGTTATTTTAATTGACCTGTGTTCTGTATCTCACCTAAATATTCCTGTGGTAATAAATGGAAATAAAACATATATTTTGTATAGTTTTTATAATGTAATGAAAGTTAAATTAAAGAAGGATGGTTCAAAGGCAGAACTAGTTTATAATGTAGAATTTTACCCTGGTTGGCTATTCCAGATGTTGTGAGCTTGCACCCCGTGTTTTGTCCTTTAAGCCTACCATTAATGATGATTTAAATAATTACAACTAGTTGGTCTTGAAAATGTGTTTCTGATAGTAAACTTAAAAAAGCGCAAGAAGACAGGCATATACTTCAAATAGAATAAATGCTAATAAAGAGAAACAAAAGCAATGGAATGGTCCTGGTTTGACATGAATAATTGGACATGGGTAAGCCCTCATTTCTTGACGGACAGTATTAGGAAGGCAAATGGATCCGCAGGCTGGAAACAGAATGTCTGTACTAGTTAAGATAAGGGGGAATACCCAGGGAACCACTGACAAGGGATGAAAAAACAATGGATAAAATAAGCCTGTATTGTAAGATGAGAAAAAAAAAAAAGTTGTACATGGAGAATGGAGAATTCATAGACAAAGCATGTGGTACTGAGACTGGTTCCTACAAAGTAACCAAGCCAGTCCCAAAATGTGTGATGCACTATGGGAAATGCAATGGAACGCAGATGTGCACATAAAATAAAAGGTTTGCTGTGTAATTGTGGATGTATGGTACACCTTGTTCCATGGGACAGCCTTATGGGTGTGCAGCCACCAAGGACGTGTTGGTTAGGAAGGTAGGGCAGAGGAGTGTGCTGCTAGCAGGAAGTGGATGGAGTTCCTGGAGCAGTGAGTGAGATCTCTCTCTGCTTTGCAGAGGCAGTGAAAGTGGTAAGCCAGGACTGGCCTCTGGGCTGCGGGATGGCTGTGGGGTCAGGCTAGATGCAGCCCCTCCTGTGCGACAGCATGGAGCAGCCTTCAGCTACAAGCTAAGTGCCAGATCAGGGTTTTTTGTGTGCCGGTATGCCCCCATACAGGGTACGGCCACCTATTTTTCCCTGGACAGCCCCACTGCCCAGCTGGGTCTGGGGTCAGCAGGGGAAAGGTGGGCTGTCCTTTGTGGAGAATGGGCCCAGGGCCAATCTGCATACATGGGGCCCCTGCCCCCCACGCTGGAGGGAAGCATGGTGCACCGGACTGCTCTGCCCCCAGAGACCTCGGCCACTCCCCCTGGGGACCCGGAGCCGCCCCATAGGGAGCAGCCGGAGCCGCCTCTGCCAGCAGGAACCAGCCCTGGCCCTGACCTGGAACCCAAGGCTGCTCACCAGCAGGAGCTGGCCCCGGACCCAGCTGGGGCCCAGCCGGCAGCAGGTGTGGGGGGGTGGGGGGGGCTGGCTCAGAGGCCAGGCTATGCCCTCCCGCCCTGCCTTGCCGTCGGAGGGAAGCCGAAGGCAGTGGGGCTGGGCTGGGCTGGGGGAGTGAGCGGGCTGCATGCTGCAGTGGTGGGGCAGTTGTGTGGGCTATGAGCGGGGCAGCACGGGGCCCTCAAAACCACGGGGCTCGGGGCAGTGGCTCTGCTCGCCCCCGCTGCCCAAAGGATGGCCCTCCCTTGCTGATCGCACCCCCCAGCTGGGCAGCGGGGCCATCAGGGGCCAGAAGTGGTGGCCGTGGGCCAGAATACAGCCTGCCAGGGGCTAGAGTCTGGCCCGCAGTTGCCTGGGAGCTGCAGCCAGCCTGCACCTTTTTCAAATCTCCCGCCCTGAGCATGCTCAGATGAGTGGCTCAGGGCGGGAGCAGCCAGGCCAGGGAACAACTCAGACCACCCCTGCAGCTCTGGCCAGGTAAGGGGGGGAAGAGGCCAGGGATCGGGGAGCCAGAGGGTGGGTGGGGAAGAGGCAGGGATAGGGTTGGGGTGTGGTGGGGGGATGAGAGGACCGGGGAAGGGCCTGGGGGGAACTGGTGGGCGGGTGGGCCGGGAGGGGAGTTGGGGAACCAGCGGCGGATGGGGAGAGGACGTGGGGGCCAAAAGAAGCAGGGATGGCAGCACCACACCTGCCTACATGGATGGGTTTGGAGGAATACACTTAAATCAGCATATTTTATTATTGGGTTTCTTTATTCTTGGGTTTTCTGTATGTATTTTAAAACAAACAATATAGCCAAATTCCAAAGGGGTAGCCGTGTTAGTCTATTATAGAAAGACAACAGAGTCCTGTGGCACTTTTAAAGACTAAAAGACTAACAGATTTATTTATCGCATGAGCTTTCGTGGGATTTTCTCCCACAAAAGCTCATGCGATAAATAAATCTGTTAGTCTTTAAAAGTGCCACAGGACTCTGTTGTCAATATAGCCAAAGACATGGATAAATAGAATTAAATAGACTTCAACCATATGGAAGATTTGCAAAAACCAATATATGTTCTCATGTATCAAAAGAACACCATTAAAGTGTCCCAAATAGTTTATAGAAAGTAATTTCTAATAAACCTTGGAAGATTTGAAGCTCAAGTCTTTTACCTTTCCAGCGGTGTCATTTTCTCTTTTGTATCCTGTTAGTAAATTATAATTATAAAACTTGAGATTGCAGCTTTATTTCTGAAACTTTCACTAATACTACTACATAATTTACACTCAAAAAAGGTGCCAAAATACAAGTTTACTATTTTCCCTATTCCATCCATGCCTATTCCCATCCGTTACGCTTGAGTCTGATCAACTCACCACAGCTTTACTGTATGCCAATTAAAGGAACCTGAGCAAAGAGACCTGAGATTTTCAGAGAACTGAGTGGAAGAAATCTCAGGGGAACCCCAACATGAGTGAAGTTATGTTTGTTCTAAATTACTAAATTGTAGAGTTTTAAAAGATTGATTTTTAGATTCTATTAAGCAGATTTTTATTTATATTGCTGAATTACTTTGACAGCTGTTTACTATCTGAAATATTGCTGGTATCATCTAACGACCAGACATTCTGGCTCCATTCACCAGCAACGTCATTCAATAGCTTTGCATTAACACTAAATGTACCATTACAAAGAATGACAGAGTATTATGAATTTAATATTTAATTAATTATTGTAACATCAAGATTTGAGTATTATGAAGCAGGTGTTTTAGTACTAATTAAACATTGTGCATGATCTGCAAAGCAATTGCACCAAAACAATTAGAAATGTGGAGGTTTAAAAGGTTTTAGAATTGATGCTGTGAAGATAATTCTGCAAAGCCATTTCTAGCATCTGTAAATCCATAAAAATATTAGATCACTTCAAAATACACCAGAATTCTTTCAGTAGAAGATGAAGTGTTGTAGGTTTTCCATGTAATATGAAAATTCCATAATTCAAGACTTTCATCTAGAGGCAGGCAAAATTTTTCAGATAACAAAGCAAGTTGAAGTATGGGTTGGATGAATGGACTATATGGTGGATAGAAAGCTGGTTAGATCATCGGGTTCAATGGATAATGATCAACTGCTCAATGTCTAGTTGGCAGCCAGTAACAGACAGAGTGCCCTGGAGGTCAGTGTTGGGGTCAGTATTGTTCATCATCTCCATTAATGACCTGAAGGATGAGGTAAATTGCATGTCAGCAAGTTTGCAGATGACACTAAGGCTATGTACACACAATCAAATTAAAGCGCAACATGGCAATCGCGCTATAAAAAACACGTGACCTTTGTTGCGGGATAGCGTGTACACACTTCGCTCCTTGCAACGCAGCAGAATTCCTTGCATTATCGCGGTTGAGTGCAATGACTTCTGGGCACCTATCCCATCATTCCATTTTCCCTGAATCGGCGCTATGAATCATGGGATGAAGGAAAGGAACGCAAAGCGCCATGGGTAAACTCTCAGTTTCCCGTGATGCCTTGTGTTCCCCTTGCGTCTTCCTCGTTGCCAATAGCAACTCGCGCCTATTTTCAACAGTGCAGTGACGCACCGCACCACTTGCAAGCAATCACAACAGCGACAGCATGGATCCTGCTCTGATCTCCACTGTCGCCTTCAACATTCTGAATACATCTCGGCTGGTTGCTCAGTACGCAATGAGCTCCGAGTCAGACGAGGATGCTGAGGAGCAGGGGCTGATCGATGCCATGCAGAGCAATAGCACTGCATTGCTCAGCTCCTTCACCGATCATCTGCACATGGTGCAACGCCGTTTCTGGTCGAGAGAGACAAGCACCGAGTGGTGGGATCTCATTGTTATGCAGCTGTGGGATGACGAGCAGTGGGTACAGAACTTTCGAATGTGGAAAGCAACCTTTCTGGAACTGTGTTCCCAGTTGGCCCCTGCCCTGCGACGTAAAGACACCAACATGAGGTCAGCCCTAACCATGGAGAAGCGTGTAGTGATTGCTGTCTGGAAGATGGAGACTCCTGACTGCTACCGGTCGGTTGCAAACCAGTTTGGAGTTGGGAGGTCCACTGTCGGATTAGCCCTCTCACAAGTCTGCCAAGCCATCAATCACGTTCTGCTACGGAGGACGGTGATGTTGGGCAATGTTCGTGAGATTATGGATGGCTTTGCTGCCATGGGATTCCCGAACTGAGGGGGAGCCATAGACGGCACACACATCCCAATTTTGGCTCCAGACCATCTCGCGACCGAGTACATCAACAGGAAGGGCTACTTCTCCATGGTGCTGCAAGCACTCGTGGATCACAAGGGG